>JARJPP010000451.1:0-77588 GCA_030782485.1 Beauveria brongniartii
GCCCTACTTAGGGTTAGATGAGCTCTAGTTGAGGTATAGATGAGCTATGTGCCCCGACTAGAGGCCGTGCATGAGAGGCCTCAGTATAGCACGGGGCTTTATTATATATCAACATTGTTTACGTTGAGACTAAGACTATATTTATGGAAAGAGTGCTGTAATTGATGGTGTAGCACTTGATCTTAATGCATGGCCAGTGCCATGTGAACAGTGCCTATGATATGCTATTTGTGCTGCAGGTGTGAGCAGTGGCTTGGCAAGGTTTTGTAGCAGTCGTCAAGTCTGAGCTGCGGATCAATCACGTGACAATATGGACACTCAAACATGTGGCAATCAGATCGGCGTGTGGCACAGTCTTTATGCCGTAGGAATAATATTCCCCATGACAAGAGTCCAGGACCTTAGTTACCGGTAATAAGCACCAGTAGCCACCTTGCGCAAGACTTGGTCAATTAATCCTCGCGCATCCCCACCACCCGTCGTGTGAACCGCCCGCCTGCAATCTTGCCAAACTGCATAACATCAGATGGCGTCCACCGTACTACATAACCCCGCTCTTGACAAAATAGCCCCTCGACACGCTGAGTTCTGGGCTAAGCTCAAGCACTTAGACGATTGCGCATTTTGTCCATGAATTCGCTTCACACGCGGACGGGTCTGCACACACTCAGGACTCCGCGACACGATGGACAGAGGCTTTAGTACAGACTGCGAGAATTTGAAAGAATTATCGACCTCGTCGCCCGTAGGTGGGGGTTTAATAGTCAGGCTCTACTAACACATGCTGGATTCGGTTACATTTTTTATTCCATTTATATACATAAACTCAGCTGGATTTAACGGCGTTTGTGCTATCCTGAGCTGGTGATTGACTACTATTCTACTTTTGTTGCCTTTGGGTTTGCGATTTGTACCATCATCGTCGTCCTCAACGTAGCCGTATCCATTACTCGTTTACGGCTCCTTCGAAAACGTACAACTACGGTGCAACTTCCGTCTGAACGGTGCTGTCACCACGTGGTTTCCTCTTTCGGAACCGATTTGTAATTGACTCTCTCATATCGTGCAGGGAGACAGAGTCTTGCCAGTAGAGGAACGCGGACGGCAACAGTGCGAAAACACCAATCAGAATAAAGAAAGGGTTATCAAATATTCTGTACAGGAAAAAGCCAACTCCAACAAAGACAGCCGTATACCAGACTATCAAGTGGCAAACAAGAAAGGTGCGCTGCAAGAAGGACTGTCCGCGCTTGCGCTCGGATGAAGAGCGTGCTGAGGTACCCCAGCCGGTTTTATGCATGGTCAGCATGGCGTACATCTTCGAGGGCAACAAGCCAAAAAAATAGATAAAGCCATAGCAGCTGAAGAGGAGCAGCCACAGGTCCCCACTGAGAAGTACGCCGACGATAGACTTGAACAGGGCAACACTGAACATGGTGACGAGCCAAATAAGGAGCTGTTGGTTGTCGGAATGCGCCGTGTCAAAAAGGAAGCGGAAGACGGTGGCCGCCAGAACGAAAGGATATAGTGATTGAATGACGGTTTCGACGATCAACCATGGCGATTGATAGGCAAAGCTTATCGGGAACCAGAACGCCTCGCGATAGAATGATTTGCTCCATCGCGTCTGTTGGGCTACCCAACGCACGAATGTGGTGGGGGACTCGCTGTCGCACCAAGTGCGGTGTGTGTAGCGCGTTTTGAGACCGTGTGCCAACAGCTGGTTGGTGAGATGGCGGTCATCGCCGAATGTTGTGGCCGCGCCGCCGAATGTTTGCAGATTCCACGGGCCAAGGATCGTGTCCAGATCGTAGGCACGGTACATGCTCATCGGCCCGGAGAGGCAGCCGACACAGCGCCATAGTGACTGGCAGGCACGCTCAATGTTGAAAGCGAACCAGTACCGTGCCGAGCACAGACGCGCAAGAAAGGATTGGGAGCGGTTCCATATCTTGACATCAGCCGTGACGCCTCCGATGTCCGGGTCAGAATCTAGAAGAGTGAGCATCTCATGCAAGCCATTGTCTTGGACCAATGTGTCCGAGTCGGTTGTGAATATAGCGTCCCGAGTGCGGAGGGCGTACAGGGCCATTGCGAAACCGGTGAACATGGCTGTGCGCTTATGGCCATGCGGCTGACTGAAGCACACTGCATTCAGGGAGCGAATATTCCACTTGGTGTCCCATTCAGATACCTGCCGCATCACCGCACGATCTGCAACGGCCAATGCTGCGACATGACCGGGTCGATGGCGACCGATAAGTCGGCGCCATAATCTGGCGACAAGGGGGCCGTCCTCAGGCAGGTTGTCGTGGTATGTTTTGCGGTGCACGTCCGAGAGCAAAAGGGGCAGTTGGATGAGAGGAGCATTAGACTGCTTGAATTCGCTCACGAATGCGTTTGCCATGTTGAGATCTGGCTTCTCATTGCCGTCAACCACACTGATGACGCACTTTGGATGAACGGTCTGTCTCTGTAGACTACGGAGGCATTGCCGCCATGCCTTCTCATCCTCGCGATATCCCACAACGACGATTGAAACTTCACTTTTGATAGAGCTCTGCGTCTGCCTTTCCGCCCTCTCACAGTCTCCAAGTCCTTGAGACACCATCGATACCGAATTGGCAATACGGTTGATATCGACGCGATTGGTGATGGCACAGAAAAGCTGTATAAGATACACAGTGACGAGCGCTACTCCGTAGAGACCTGCAGTAGTGACTTTGAGATCCAATAGTTTCAACCCTGTGCAATAGCCCGCAACAAGAGCACCGACGAGTCCAAATGCTATGCTAATCTTGAAAATGGCGGTAATTGGGTTGATTCGCAATGCTTTGCGCTGAGGTGAGCTGAAAACCTTCGTCTTGTCAGAAGCGTCTGCGTCTCCCGGGCATAGCGATGCTGTACTGTTTGGCATTTGGCTGCTCATAGCTGGCGCGCAGGTTGCTGCCACTGGCTGGGGAACGCCGTTGTCTCTAGGCGTGGACCAACTGTTCTTGCTCATCCTGACGATTTGTCGGCTTCTGTAAATGAAGAGTTGCAAAGTTAGCTGCCCAGCAGAGGATTCGGAATGTATTCGTGTCAGAACTTACGCATTTATTGGTGTAAGAGGCAATGACCAATACCGAGAAGTGAAGTCCTGAAGTGGCTGTGCTACTCATTGTGTACATATATTACTGAGTCAAGAAATATTGTTCCTTTCTTTTTCTTTCTCACTCCATTGCTTTCTCCATTTGAGAAGGGGGGCGGTTTGACCGCCGTCAACTATTTTCAATTATTGTCAAGTTGCATACCGGTAGATAATGCCACCTCCAGTTGGCTAAAAACAAGGCCCGCAGCTCATCTGGGGTACGAACCAAACCTCCCTCCTGATGCTCTATGCTCTGATGCCCAGCTGCCACTGACTGCTTGCAGACATGAAGACAACCACCTTTTCACTATTAACGGCAGATGAGACCAGGCTCGAACAATCTCAGGCGATTATCATGTCAAGGGATGAATCGGCGACGCCGGGGACGACTTGGCGTAGATCAATGGCACGATAAACTGCACTCCGAGGAGATACAGTCCCGTAAACTAGATAGTCTTGCACATCCTCATGGAGTTTGCACCAAACTCAGTCGTTATACTTTCTGCTTGGCATTAACTACCATACCCACTATATATTTACTACAGTGGCCCAATCTTGCATTTCTTAGCTGCCTTGGATGGCGGACAGTGGAGCCCGAGTAGAATCCCATTATTACAACGGCTTTATATTGTTGGGGAAATCCACAGAAAATTTTCCTCGAAGGGCTTCATACGTACGATATGTGGGTAATACTATGTGAGAAAGTACGTTAACGGCCGGGCAACAAGGACAAGGAAAGCTGGAAACAACACAGAGGCATATGTTCCTATTACTATAACCATACAGTTCTTGAAAAGCTAGCGTTTGGCATGGATAACCCCATTCTCATCGGCCTTCTTCGGAAGGTTATTTGATACCTGAGCAGAAAAACAAACTTGTAGGCCGCTTGTGAGTACCGCATGCAAAGCTACTTCCGCCCTGCAATAGAAGGGAGGTAATTGGGCACCATTGCCCTACACTGCTTGTCTACATGGCTGCAGGGAAGTAATCAGGAACGATGAAATCATCTACATTCTAGGCTACATGTACCAGATCCAGCTAGAAAGTCTCAAACTACCGTCAGCCTCATAGAAGATACCAGCCCAGCATTATCGTAATACTCCTGCAAAGAATATGACAATTTCTCAGAAACTTGCCGATATTTGTTCTCTCATGGTTTCTCTTGGTCAAATTCGGCAAACTGGGACTTTCTTTCATTGCAGCTCCATAGCGAACACTTTGTGGAGGGACGGATTAGTCAATACGAGTTGACGAACGCAGAATTCATTCCTAGAACCCCATGGTACTCGGGAATGATACGCACATGCCGAGACTAACCTATAGATTATGGGCCACATATAGCCTATGCATTCTAGTCGCTTTCTCCACTCCAAGGGAATTAAACTTGCACATTTACACTGCTATTATTGCCTTATTCGTAATGTCGGTGACGCAGTAAAGGTCATAAATTATTGCGCGGCTATCTCGCACTATAAAGTATGCCTGCGTCTAATGTGAGAGCATTTTTTCAACGGGAACCAACCTTCGCCTTTAGCTTGCTGTCTGGAGGGTGCATTTCCAATTGATTTCTCTCTAGTAACAACCTAGCAACGCTGGCATCATGGCTGGTGAGCGTATTCAACAGGCTGGCATGGCTAATGCTCCGAGTCTTGACGGAGCACAGCACAAGAGCGCCATGGCCGACGGCGAGTTCAAGGTGCAAAACATCTGCTGCGTCGGTGCCGGTTACGTCGGTAAGTATTCTACTGCTTGTTTCATGCCCTCACTAGGCCTGGGATACAAAGACTCCGAAAAGCTCATGGTCAGCTGATTGTGCTGTCCGACAGGTGGCCCGACAGCTGCCGTTATAGCTTTCCAGAACCCTCCGATCAAGGTAACTGTTGCTGACCGCGACAGCGATCGAATCCTTCGCTGGCAATCGAGGCATCTTCCAATCTACGAGCCTGGGCTCCATGACATTGTTCGAATTGCCCGCGATGGTAGCTGTGACATGAGTTCTCGTCAGCGCACGGCCCATGCCGAATCTTTTGCCGGCAACCAGGAGACACCCGTCGCCAAACGCCCCGCCAATCTGTTCTTCACCACAGACCTCGCAAGGAGCATCAGTGAGGCTGACGTTATCTTGATCGCTGTCAATACACCGTCCAAAGTTCATGGTATCGGTGCTGGCTGCGCTACCGACATGACGGCTTTCGAAGCCGTCACTTTAGTAGTAGCTCAGCATGCCCGCGAAGGTGCCATCATTGTGGAAAAAAGCACAGTGCCATGTCGCACGGCTCAGTTCATCGCCGAGACTGTGAGTGCTCATCCTGTTATTACTGTCGCGTTGGCTCGGACGGAATATACTGACGGTGAATCAGCTTTCTATGCATCGACCAGGTGCCCACTTTGAAATCTTGTCTAATCCAGAATTTCTAGCGGCAGGAACTGCGGTTCAAGACTTGCTCTGCCCTGACAGGGTCATCATCGGCTCCGCCCCAACACTGTCAGGCAAGAAAGCTGCCGCGGCGCTGGCCAAGGTGTATGCCGCCTGGGTACCGCGCAAGCGCATTCTGACCACGGATGTCTGGTCTTCGGAGCTTTCCAAGTTGGTGGCAAACTCCATGCTTGCCCAGCGCATCTCTAGCATAAATTCGATTGCCGCGATTTGCGAGCTGGTGGGCGCCGATGTTGACGAGGTTGCCCGCGCTGTTGGAATCGACCCACGCATCGGTAAAAAATTCCTGGTCGCCGGCATCGGTTTTGGCGGCAGCTGCTTCAAGAAGGATATTCTCAGCCTAGTTTACCTTGCTGAAAGCATAGGTTTGCCAGAAGTGGGCAGCTATTGGTCACAGGTTGTGAAGATGAACAATTATACCCGCGAACGCTTCACTAGCCGTATTATCAAGTGCCTAAACAACACTTTGATGGGCAAAAAAATTTCCATATTGGGCTTTGCATTCAAGAAGAACACTTCGGATACTCGTGAAGCGCCTGCCCTGGAAATGATGAAGACGCTTCTCAAAGAGAGGCCGGACGAGATTGGCGTGTTTGACCCTTGCTGCAATCCATCTGTTCTCACAAAAGAAATCACGGCTATACTAGGCCCTCTTTCAGATGCCAACGTCGTCGTCTATGGAAATGCTTACGACGCTTGCCGCGGCGCTACTGCTATTGTCATTGCAACCGATTTTGATGAGTTTCGCCACTGCTCTCCTTTAAAGCCGGCGGCCATCGCAGACGGTCAAAATGGCTGCGATTACGCCACAAAGTCGACTTCGGACCTATGGCCACTCAGCGATCGATCCGCAAGGTCTGATCACCTGAAGCCGCATTGCAGCATGGCACAATGCACAACAAGAATGTCCAAAGGCTTCCCTGCCATCTTCAACGACGAGCCTCCGTGCCCACAAAATTGCCCAGAATGTACCAGTATACATGGGGCTGAAAAGAAGCACATTGGGGACACTACGAATATGCGCGGCGGACCAAGATACAGACCAAAGAATGGGGACCGGCTGAACTGGGCAAGGATCGCCAGCACGTTGGTTAAGCCTAGTTGGGTGTTTGATGGGCGTGGTGTTGTTGACTCGATTGAACTGGAGAAGCTTGGTATCCGTGTAGAGAGTATTGGCCGCTCGGAGAGAATACACAAATAGGGTAGGAAGCATTGCTCGTCTCTTTGCCGTGGTGAAGAGACTTATTTAGGTATAGGTAGTGTCAGGGGCGGTCGGCTGCAGGTAGGATGGGAAGCACACAGGCGGGTTGAATTGGGTCTGTTGCTACGAATAGGCACTCCTCAGGTAGGGCAGGCTCCATGTACAAGACGCAGCTCGAAGAACTAAATACAATCAGGATCCTGCAGGATTTCAGCTAAATACAGGGTTCGGCGCTTTTGCTTTTGCTTTTGCTTTTTGCCTTTTGCTTTTTATTTAACGTCTATGGTGTAGCTCTAGTGTAAGCAAACAGACGTGCTAGCTATGCTCTACAGATGAACGTGCAAAAACTAATATCTTGTCTTCAACCAGCCTCCCGACAGAAATGTCATAGACATGCATGAAGGAATAACGAAATGTTTGTGGGGTATCAAGAAACAGGCAAGCCTAATAGGATTCGATGTGTCATATTTGGATGAAAATTCATGTCATGGGGCATTGCTGTAAGGCCGCTGCTTCGCATCTCGGATGTATATTCTGATCTTGAATAAGCTTCACCAGAGACCAACCAGTTTTACATCTTGTTGCTGCTCGAAACACCAAAGGCCCAGGACGCCCATCAAACACGCACTCAGCATTTCAAATATATGCAACTACTTTCCCGCAAGGTGGCCACCACCTTCGTTTCACCTCACTAACGCATCATTGTCATTAGTCAATTGCCGACGTCTGCCTGATTATTAAGACACGGGCTGCTGCATACATGTGCATATAAACGTTTATCTCGTAAGCTGCCGAGGAGAAGCTTTCAAGGGTGGGTTGGCCAATAGTAGTACTGAGAGTTTTCAGCTGGCCTGCAGCCTCTTTTAGACGAAGAAGTTCATTCTCACTACAGATGTATGTATGTCTGGCAGGGATAAGTCGCCGCCAAAGCAGTATGGGAAGTTTCCCTTTTTGATATCTGACTCATCAAGTCTATGACAGGTGATCACCACCGTTTTAAACGAACTAGAATTCGAGACTGCTAGCGGCGGTTAGCCGTGCAGAAAGAAGATTTGCCAATGTTGAAGTAGATGCAGGAGACTCAACGCCTTAGGCCGCAGTAGCTTGAACCACTTCTGTATCCCCTCTTCCACAAGCGCCCTGTGGCACCTATCTAGATCGATCAATCAGCCATAAGCGACAAAACCAAAGACCCTTCTGACGATACAAGAATTCTGGTCTGTTGAAGAGGAGTGGAATTCATGATTTAGGGTGTGTTTTTTTTTTAAGGTTTTTAAAACATTGTTTCCTGTGGAGCATGGGCTCTCTGACACAAGAATGCAGCTGAATCTGCATCTGCGTTGGACCTGGACCCGAAAGACAGCAGCTGGTGTGGTTGTGGTTGATCATGCCTCCGACTTCGAAATTCTGTGGGGGCTGGCTGAATGGGTATCTATCCAAGACATTGACAGAGGCATTGGCCGCAGCAACTTGACAATGGCGGGGTCTAGTCTGGGCAAACGAGCTCGGCAGACGCCGCCACGGCTGTGATATTTAATGAAACCACCACGCAGCAAGAGGGAAGATGACTTTCACAGCCGGAGCGCGATAATTTCTTATACCCTGACGTTTCTAGTCCGGGCCTACTGGCCAGTGTTCCGGTAGAGCCGCACTTCCGAGTGCGGGCCCTTATCGGCTAAGCGGCGTGACCAGTGACAAGTGACTTGTAAGGCGAGGATGCCGCAGGGTTAGGAGCATGGTAATATATAGATGGTAGTATAAGTAATAAAATGTCAGTTTCTAGAGTTGATTCAATTCAAGGCTTGTTGGGCCGCTGCTGTTTCCCAAGGTCCACTAACTAGCTCAATGCAGCCTCGCTTGCTCTTGGCACGGCACAGTAGCATGTATCAGGTCATGTTACGACCATATTTTAGAGTTCGGCAGAGGAGAAAAGGACGAAAAGAACAGGTATCGTGACAGCTTCTCATTGAACCTGGAATCCAAATCTGGCGATTTTACCCCTGAGAAGAACATTGTTGAAGAGGGCCGAAAAAGCGAGAATAAATAGTTATAGCGCGGATACCGATGGTATAATGGACGTTCGGCGGGATCCGGTGCTCAGCTGTTATTGGTGGGTCAAGGCTGCCACATGCTGCTGACCTGTGAGACTTCCTCCGTTTGCCTGACCCAAAGCGTTTCAAATCATTATTTACCACCCAAGCTTTCTTCGCCATGGACATCACCACAGCCATCACCACAGCCACCAACATCGCGCGCCATCACCGTTCATACAATCAACACCCTCAATTGACGACATTGACTTTTCATTCTTTATGCAGCGTGGATAGTTCCAGCCCCAGAACGCGTCAGACCCCCCCCTTTACGAACACCCTACCCAGGACCACTTCCCCAGACATGAGCGAGTAATGGCTTCCATTCCACTGTAAAGTTGGGCCGAACATGCTTCAGGCCTGCAGTGCACCCAAGACTAGCGCAATAGCAAGCGTTGATACGGGACCAACGTCTGCAGGTCGGGACACTCGGGGCCGCGTGGCTTGCCATTAAGATTGCTGATAGCCTCGTCCGCTGACCGTTCGTGACGCCGCCGGGCCGATGCACTGGCCACGCGGATGGACATGACCTGCCGTCCGGAGCAAATCAGTCCGAGGGTCGCGATGCAGTACATTCATTCGCAATCACGTTGCTTCTCAGCCGCTTCAATCGCCAACAAGCCGGACAGCATTCAAGACACCTCGCGCTTCGTCCACCCCGCCATGTCCAGCTTCGACTCTTACCGTCCAATCCTGACGAAGAAACTGCTCCGCACTAATGCACTGACTCCAAGAAGCTGTCCAATCCGCCCCACCAATAGCAGCCACGAGGCTTGTTAGGCGGCTTGGAACTTATAGTGATTTGATGGACCAGGGCCGCTGACGGGGCGGGCGGCAGGCAATGCAATGCGTATTTGAATAAGTAGGCCACGGCGGAACCTGGGGTGCGATTCACATTCTGCTCCTCGTTCGCGTTTGTCTGGCTTGTGCGTTATTTCCGGTTCTGTGCGCCGTCACACCTCATTCCACCGTCAAAATGCGCACCGCGACTCTTTCCGCCGCAGCCATCTTGGCTGGCTCTGCCGTGGCCGCCGAGTGCTCCCAGGGTCTGCACATTCTCGTCGGTCGCGGCACCGGAGAGCCCGCAGGCCTCGGAGAGACAGGCGCGTTGGCAAAGAACATTAGCGACGCCGTTTCCGGTTCCAGTATTGTCGCCATTGATTACCCGGCTACGTTTTCGAAGCCCAACTACGACGTGTCCGAGAGGGAAGGCTCCCAGGCAGTCTACGACCAGGTCACCAAGTACCACAAGGATTGCCCCGGACATAAGATGGCCTACCTCGGATGGTCACAGGGTGCTCAGATTGCCGTCAACGCTTTTTGCGGTGGTCAGGGTGGCATCTTTGGCGACGATGCGCCCATTCCCGCTGATGCCGTCAAGGATGGTTAGCCCGACGTTTGCACGCCACGCGTACCAACACAAGCTAACGAACCTAGTTGTCGCGATTGCTATTTTTGGTGACCCCAGCTTCAACCATACGGCTCCCTATGCCAAAGGCACCAGCACCGCCGATGGCGTATGTTTAAGCCCTCAGAAAATGCCCAAGAAGACGTCGATTGCTAACATTACATATGTAGCTCTTTGTCCGCAACGGTATCGGTGCCTGCGCCGGCTTTACCAACAAGATTGTATCGTACTGTGACACCGGCGACGTCTACTGCAGCGCTGGGAAAAACAAGTCGGTGCACGGGCTGTATCTGGTCAATTACCCCAAGCAGATGATGAATTTCGTCATTGATGGGTACAACAAGGCCAAGGGCAACAGCACCAGTGGTAGCGGCAACAACACGACGGCGACGACGATGACAACGATCACTGCCAGTCCCACCAGCAGCGGCAGCGGCAACAGCAACACGAGCCCTACCTCGGGCACCTCGCCCACACCCTCGGCCGGTGGTCAGCAAAACGCCGCCGCTGGTGTGTCGACCGGTCTGATGTATGCCGTGCCTGCTGCATTGGTTGCTGCCGCGCAGATGCTTCTGTAGGCAGGACAGCTGAGCGCGGACGGAGAATAAACGACGTAAGGTGACAGTGGCATGTACAAGTGCGGTGGTTGAGTTCAGTGTTTATACCCGGATAATATAACATATTTTACCCAATTCATGCGGTCGGAACGTTTGTGAAGTGTATGAAGCTGGCGGTCAAGGTCAATGGACAATGCCAATAGACGGGGAGATGCTGACCACGAGTGAACAGGCTGGGTTGCCATGACAGGTGGCAAGGTTACTTGCATATATTCAGAGGGGTAGCCATTGACCAAGGCTAGTGTTGCATCTCGCTGGCGGTCCAATCTAGAGGCATGCCGATCGCAGGGTGGCGGGGTTGAACATGGCAGCCTTGAGAGCACGTCCGGCATTCATACGATCTAATGATGCTCAGCTATTCCTTTGATGTCGTCACTGCACATGTCTTTGCACTAGGTGTTCTTGATCTGCTCGCTCTCCGCGGCCACTTTGCGCCATCGTCGTCGTCAGTCACGGTGCGTTGTCGGCTGGACGGCACATCTGGAGGGACGAGCAAGTTTGCATCGAAACCGCTCTGATGCCGAGATCCGCAGAGCTTTTATACACTGCGCTGAGGTGGGCAGAGCCTCCGACTTTGCGCGTCACTACATGTGCAGCGCGCTCGGACGGAGGAGTTGGTGCCGATACCCGATGTAGAGATGCATCTGTGTAACCTTTGGATTCGACCTACGACTCCTTGACTCGAACAAAAGACCAATAAACAGAGTCTACACCAAGAAAGACGTTGCAATGACTGGGTTCTGGCATCATCTGGGGAGAGTTTGCTGTCTGACCAATGCCGCGAAGGCAGACTCTCGGGGACGCGCGGGCGCCGGGCGCGAGAAGCGGTCGGGAGGCATCGGGTTCGACGCGCCACTCGACGGCTGATTGGTGAGAAAATATGGCAAAGGAATCAGAAATGATGGAAGTGATGGAAATGTGTTCATCATCTTTGCTTATAAAGAAATATTCAAAATAGGGCATTATTTGGCATCTTGCAAAAGTTCTGTTAATCTGTTGGCCGCGTTGCTGAAGAGACTAAGCCCAAGTAGGCAGCCAAGGTTCAGTGATGACGGACCCATGTGAGAAAATTTCTGGCTGCTGATTGGGCGTTTGTATGGACGAACTAGTTGAGGCGTTTATGGATCTTGACTTGATTCGGCAACTTTTCGAGATGTCAAGGTGAAGAGATTTTTTTTAAACCTTGCCTCTTTCTTTTTTAAAGTTTCCCTTTCAGGGCACATCTAGAGGGGCGGGTGTTCGGCAGCCTGACATACTACCCGAATGGGGCGGTTGGCGCTCACGCCTCGCAGCCGAAACCCACGCGTGAGGATGGGCAACCGGAGATGGTATCGGAGACTAAAAAAAAGCCTTCTTCTCTTTGAACTGCAGTGACACACGAGATGTATGTCCAGTGTTTAGAGTGGGGTACATGACTTGTGCGAGAACCTCTGTATATAAGGACGCCATGTCGCCTTCCAACCGTTTGTTCGTTTGCCAAGCACCAAGACTTGGCAACGGCTGTTCTGTCAAAGCCCAACGTCAGGACGAACTGTACCAGACGCAAAAAGACCTCTGATGCCTTGATATCCGAGCTCTGAACTCCCTCTCGAATATCATGGCCTGCCAACAACCCGCCATGGCGCCCGACGGCGGCCCCGACGGTGGCCACACCCTCGTACAGTTCCTCTCTCGCGTTTCACAACGCCGCGACGACGGCGACGCCGAAGCCAAAGCCAAAGGCATCTCGTCCTCCAACAACACCAGCACCAACAAGGACGCCCTCCTCTCCGCGGCCGAAATCGAGCGTCTCGGGCGCGTCCGCCCCGCCTGCTTCGGCAGCTGGTGGTCCGAGATTGCGTTTGTGGTGACGGTCGTCTCGTCCATGATGATGTCCGAGTACTGGATCTCGGGCTTCAACATCATCCTGCCGCCCGTGTCGGCCGACCTCGGCATGGCCGACTCGGAGCGCACGTGGCCCGCCTCGGCCATCAACCTGACGACGGCGGCGCTGCTGCTCGTCTTTGCGCGCCTCGCCGACATGTACGGCGGGCGCAGCGTGTTTCTTGGCGGACACGCCTGGATGTGCGTGTGGTGCCTCGTCGGCGGCTTCAGCCGCAACGGCATCATGCTGATTGTGTGCCGTGCGATGCAAGGGGTCGGCGCGGCGGCATTCGTGCCCGCCGGCCTGGCATTGCTCGGGCAAACGTACCGGCCGGGCCCGCGCAAGAACCTCGTGTTTGCCGTCTGGGGCGCGCTGGCGTGCGTGGGCTTTTATGTTGGTATCTTGGTGGGTGCGGTGACGGCCCAGTTCCTCAGCTGGCGCTGGTTCTTCTGGATCGGCGCCATCGTCGTCGCGGGCATCGTGGCGGCTGGCTTCCTCAGCATCCCGCGCGACCTACACCCGCTGGACCCGAGCGTGCGCATGGACTGGCTTGGCGCGGCGACGATTGTGCCGGGGCTGACGCTCGTCGTGTTTGCGCTGACGGACGGCGGGCAGGCGCCGCAGGGGTGGCGGACGCCGTACATTTACGTCATCCTCGTCATCGGGCTGCTGTTCCTCGGCGCGGCTGTGTATGTGCAGGGCTGGGTGGCGGCGCAGCCGCTGCTGCCGCCGGCGCTGTTCAAGCCGAAATATATGAAGCGGCTGTGCGCGGTGCTGTTTTTCGCGTACGGCACGTTTGGGCTGTTTTTGTTTTACGTCTCGTTTTACATTGAGACGGTGCTGCACACGTCGCCGATCCTCACCGCCGCCTGGTTCACGCCCCTCGCCGTCGGCGGCATGATTCTCGCCGTCACGGGCGGCTTCATCATGCACCTGCTGCCCAACCGTATCCTGCTGCTCATCTCCACCGTCGGCTTCCTCATCTGCGTGCTGCTCCCGCCGCTAATCCCCGACCAGACGCCCGGCTCCGGCGGCGTCATGTCCACGTCCAAGCTCTACTGGGCCTACATCTTCCCCGCGATGCTGTGCGGCACCATTGGCGTCGACATCATGTTCAACGTGACAAACGTCTTCATCACAACGGCCATGCCCCACCGCCACCAAAACGCCGCGTCGGGCCTCATCAACAGCCTGCTGTACCTCGGCCAGGCCTTTTGGCTCGGCATCGCTGAGCTCGCCGTGTCGGCGTCGGTGCAGGCCCAGGGCGCTGAGAGGCTCGGCCCGCGAAAGCAGTTGCAGATTGGCTTCTTCCTGGGTGTCGGGCTGTCGGCGCTGGCGCTGTTGTTCACGGTGACGATCAAGATTGGGTCGGCCAAGGCGACGCTGACGGCGGATGAAAAGGCGGCGTTGAGCGAGGCGGAGACGCAGGAGAGGCCAGAGAAATAAAAAAAAAAGGAGGAGACGGAGGAGGAGGAGGAGGAGATGTGAGACATTTGCATGGCGTTGCATTTTGGCGCTGGCTGACTTAGACTAGTAGACTTATATATTGATGCATACGCTTCAGAATGAGCTTTCGATTAGCATATTCTATATTTAGAATGAGCTTTTAATTGTCATTTTTCAATTCATGTCCAGTCAAAGCCTTGCTTATGCCGGTGTAGAAATGTGATGTCTCGCATAGACTTGTAGACAGTATTTAATACTGATGGTTTCACATGGTTTTCACGAAATGTCGGCTCTATATCCTCGTCTTGTCTTGTCGCCATCCTCCACATCAGAGTCGTCTCTTTGGCCGGATCCCTTTTTTTTGGTCCGGAACCGCCTTGGTCTCGGTCCATCACTGTCCACGCATCCTGTCGGTGTACTTTTGCCGCCTACCAGTATTGTCCCGATCCTGTCGAGTCAAACGACGCCGCCACGCTCGCCAATCAGTCACCCTTGACACCGCCAAATCGGAAGGTACATCTTCATACTCATCAATCGTGGTATTGTCGGATTAGCGAGACATTGTGCTGTACGGACATGCCCGCAATACCCTCTTCTACCCGAGCTGCCCCACACGGTCCTGGCACCGCGAGATCAGCTACAGCAGGTGATATAACCACTACATCCCACTCGCTTCACAGCACGCATGTTTTTGCTCCTTCTACGTATCGTCCTGCAACACGACAATATGTCTAGTCTCCTCTAGGCTGATCAAAGATGGGGTCGGAGCAAAATTATACCCACTTCTTAACGACATTCACGGGAATATTGAAGATCCCAATTTTGGACAAAAGCATCGCCCGCGGCATGTTATTGAATATTACAAGGCTGGACAAGAAGTCCCCCCAACGCCAGACAAGCTGCAGCTTGACTTAAATAACAAAGAAATAGACACAATTACTTTTTGATGCATCCACTCCGCGGTTCTACTGATGCAGGCCGCATGTCCGTTGCTTCATCAGCTCGCGGCGGGCCTTATCCTTGTCTGAGAATTGTCAGCATGTGTCGCACTACTTTGGCTTCGTAATCGACTGTACTCACCTCCATCGAATACGAGAAACTCATGCAGGGCCGAACCAGCCGGAACCATGGGCAGAACAGGCACCTTTTTATCCGTCATCACCTCCAACAGAGCCGGACCGTCTGAGTCAATCAGCCACTGGAGGCTGGCAACCACGTCAGCAGGGTCCGAGACGCGACGGCACTGGACGTGCATCGACTCGGCGAGCTTGATGAAGTCGGGGTTGGCTTGATGCGTATGGGCGTAGCGGTCCTCGTAAAAGAGGTTCTGCCACTGCGTGACCATGCCCTGCTCCTCGTTGTTGAGGACAATGACCTTGACGCCAATGTTGAACTGGGCCGCGGTGGACAGCTCGGTGAGAGTCATGTTGAACGAGGCGTCGCCGTCAATGTCGACGACGAGGGCGTCGGGTTGGGCAACCTTGGCGCCAATGGCCGCGGGCAGGCCGTAACCCATGGTGCCGAGACCACCCGAGGTGATCATGGAGCGAGGATGGCGCCAGCGGAAGTGCTGGGCTGTCCACATCTGGTGTTGGCCGACGCCGGTGGAAATGTACGTCTCGCTCTTGCGATTGGCCGTGAGGTTGCTGAGCTCCTCAATGACGGTTTGGGGCTTGATGAGGCCGCCGCGCTCGGTGCGCTCATAGTCGGACAACGGCCACTTGGCCTTCCACTCGTTGATCTGGCCAAACCAGGACTGGCGGTCGGTCATGGACCTGGGCTCGATAGCATCCATCATGTAGCGCAGGTTGGCAGCGACGTCGCCCTCGATGGCCTCGGTGGCCTGGACGACCTTGTTGATGTTTTTAGGCATGATTTCAAAATGAACAATGCCGCCGCGCTTCTCGGCGGCGGCAGCCTTGGCGCCGGGGGCAAACTTGCTAATGTTGCCGGTGACGCGGTCGTCGAAGCGGGCGCCGAGGGCGATGATAAGGTCGGCCTCCTGCATGGCCATGTTGGCGTAGGCGGAGCCGTGCATGCCGAGCATGTGGAGGGACTTTTCGTCGAGCTCGTCAAAGGCGCCGAGGCCCTGCAGGGTGGTGGTGACGGGGATGGAGGCCTTGTCGGCGAGCTGCTTGAGGATCTCGGGCCCGCCAGCAGACTGAATGATGCCCTGGCCAGCGTAGATGACGGGCTTCTTGGCCTTGTTTACGAGGCCGGCGACGCGATGGATCGAGGCCTGGAGGAGACGGTCACCAATCTCAAGGGCGGCGAGAGAGGCCGCCGAGGGCAGAGAGGGCAGGGCCGCGTCGGTGGGGATGGCGCGTCTCAGGATGCCGGCGGTGACGTCCTTGGGCAGGTCGACGAGGACGGGACCGGGACGGCCGCTGGTCGCAATCTCGAAAGCCTCGTTGATGCGGCGGGGCAGCTCGGCGACACTCTTGACCATGACGTTCCACTTGGTGCAGGCGCGGGAGATACCAATGACATCGGCTTCTTGAAAGGCGTCGCTGCCAATGGCGGTGGTAGGAACCTGGCCGCAAAAGACGACCATAGGGGTGCCGTCGGACAAGGCGTCCTGCATCGGGGTGATGACATTGGTGGCGCCAGGGCCCGAGGTGACGAGCACAACGCCGGGCTTGCCAGAAGCGCGAGCGTAGCCCTCAGCCATGTGGCCGGCGCCCTGCTCATGGCGGGGGAGGATAAAGTCGAAGTGGGAGGAGTTGTAGATGGCGTCAAAGACGGGGAGAATGGCGCCGCCGGGATAGCCGAAGATGTGCTTGACGCCCTGGCGCAGCATCATTTCATGAAAGATTTCACCGCCGGACTTGCCAATGAAGGACTCGTCCATTTCGCTTTTCCGGGGGTTGACGAGGGGTTGAACATGGCCCTGTGATTGAGTATTGAAGGCGGGACTGGGGACGGCGCGGACGGTGCTGGGAATGTTAGCATGGTGAGCTGAAGGAGGTTATACAAGAATTGTCTGTTTGTCGGGATAGCATAAGGCACGAGAGGGCATCGTGTTGTTGTCGCCGATGCCGGCTGCGACTCTGCGGAGAAGAGGTGTGGTGTGGTATAGGAGCGCACCAACACGAGGAGCAATGACAAGAAACATGTCGACGTACCTGGTAGAGGATGAGGCGGTAGCGGCGGTGGCCTTGTTCCTTTGGGAGAGAGGCAGCGTTTTTTGAGCTCGCGAGGTGACGGGGGCGGTTGTGGAGGTAAACGAACGCGTTTGACCCAAAGCCTTGAAGGCCTTTGTGGCCTGGCGAGTTCGGAGCATGGTGAAGTGAAGCTCTGGAACCGCAGAGGGGGGAATGATCGGTTCAAGGTTGAAACCGCCTGATTCGATTCGATTGGAATCGGAAATCGTCGAGAAAATACTTTCTGGGGATGAAAATGGTTGTGGGAAGAGACTGGGAAGGGGAATTGGGAGAAAGAAGAGAAAGAAAAAGGCAAAAAAAAAAAACGGGTGGCAAAAGAGGTCTGACCTAGTACAAGTTCGATGCTGGAGATTTCGGGGGACTCGCGGGGGGTTTCTGGCGCCAGGTGCGGATTTTACAGCGGACGCCGGCCGCTGTGCGCATCGTTTTGAGTCAGCCCACCCTTGGGAATGTTTAGACTCATTCTGGGGGCGCGCGACCGGAGGCCGATCTAGACCAAACTTTGTCACTGGCGCAATCTGTTAGAGTTGATATTAATGGTGAAATACGACAAAAAAAAGGTGGACAAGAAAGGGTCGGGTGCTCGCATCAATAGAATCATTTCAATGTGGGCTAGCCTTGGTCGGCAAAGATCCAAGAGGAACAGAAAAAGCAGGAAAATC
Source organism: Beauveria brongniartii (assembly GCA_030782485.1). Classification (NCBI taxonomy): domain Eukaryota; kingdom Fungi; phylum Ascomycota; class Sordariomycetes; order Hypocreales; family Cordycipitaceae; genus Beauveria; species Beauveria brongniartii. The sequence continues at coordinate 18,020 of JARJPP010000451.1, forward strand.
TACAAAATAATCACTGCTAGATACACCGAAGACACCCAAACTCGCCAATTCATCAACAAGAACCAAACTCACCAGCATCTCCAGTCACCAACCTACTAGTAAAGTTACTAGCACGTCCATCTTCACATGGTCCTGCCCCCCTGCGAGCTGCGGCCTCGGAGCCAGCCATCCAATCACCAACCTGCTAAATGCCCCTGCAAGGCTGTCCCAGCACCGCTAGCTGCAAAGCTACCAAGTACCAGCATTTACCTAGGTAACTAACGTTTGGTTCAACACATGACATGAACTTGACCGACAAGACCATCCATTCGGCGCCCATGATGAACACAAAGTATATCACATTTCATTTAATACAGTATAGCTCACTGGCCTGCATACATTTTCTGGTCATTGGCGGCCTCGACACGGACCTCACAAGTCACATGTCACCATCTGATAATGCCTGGGCTAGTCACCTATACTGGTACAGCAAAACGGCGGTGCCACCCATCCACATCTCGACGCCCTCGGGGTCGCTGCCAACATCTCCTGCCAAGTATCCAGCCTTGTCTAAATCATGTTCACATTATTCGTAGACGACGAATCACCCCAACGCACAGTTCTTTTTCAAGTCTTTGCTTGCTTCCTCTTCTTCTTGTTCATGGCCAATCCCTTCAAGACCAATTTCTATCCCCGCAAGTCGCGTCCCCGCTATCGGACTTGTTCCGCTCCAGCGCTTCGTGGGGTGGTCTTGCGTCCGACACCGGCACGCGAACAGCAGCAGCCCTGCACAATTGATTCATACCAATGCCATCCAATCCCATCACATCTCTGAGACATGTGATGGTTATATGATCATGTACTTTATATCGCTAGATAAAGGCCTACGCATCACCAGGTAAGCATCATGCTTTTCACATTTAGTGTTAGATCTCTACCCATCACGATTGTATCCACATTGCATCTCGCATCTCTCGATCAAACTACAAACATCACAAATGTACATATGAATCAATGCACCAAAGCCACAACCATCATCAATAGGTCCGTCTGCCACCATATTCAGGTTCCAGCATCATATATTCCGCATTTCTATATCACCCGTCACCATGTAGCTCACATCCCGGATTCATCTGCACTCACCAGTCCATGCACCACTAATTTACCTCTCTAGACCAAGCGTCACATATCCAAAAAGATGCCACATGTGCTGATGCCATTACGAGATTCACATTAGCTTGCAACTCAATTATCATCAATGTGGTTTATTCGTCACCTTCTGTTTCCTATCAAGCCACTAAATGCAGCTCGCCTATAAACACCGCCCATCCATCTCCTCTCCAACGTAAGAAAAATGCCTTTACTTTTCCCCAATACTGCTTCTTCTCAGCTCTTACGCAATGCTATTTCGTAAACCACAAAACAAAAAAACGCGGTGAATGGTATCTTGAAAGATGTCAGAATAAATCAAAGAACAAATAAACCCGAGTGGTATAGAAAAAGCAACGGCCAAGCAAAGCCCAATATTCCCAGATAAAAAATGAAAAGCAGCCCCCGATTTGTGCCAGTATTAGATGTAAGTTATCGTCTCAGCTGCCGCGCACATGGAGTTCCCTGTTCAAAGACGGACAAGAAACATGAGGAAAAAAGAAGAAAAAAACAAAGTGGTAAGAAACGTGGTCCGGTGAGGAGGTGGTATATGGACAAGCAGTCCAAGTATGAGGCGTATAAAGATAATATATAAAATCGGTGTTCGAGAGGCATGTGCGCGTTCGCGTCACAGACGAGTATGACAATGCAGAGAAGAAAAGAAAACGTTCAGAGGGCTTTACGTCGGAACATTGGCATCGTTTACATCCCCATCGGCGTCGACATCATGCCGCCCATGTCCTGCGGCGGCATTTTCTTGCTCGGCCGCAGGCTCTCCATGCTCATCACGCGGCTCCACGACCCAGGTCGCTTGTGCGGCGTCGGCGTTCCGGGCCGAATCACCGTCGACGTCGGGCTCGCGCTCATGGCATAGTGGTTGCTGTTGTTGTACAGCCCGCCGCCGTTGCTGCCCAGCTGCACGTGCGGGTTCGGATGCTGCGCGTGCGCGTGGTAGTGCATGGGCATCCCGTCCATCTGGTGGTGCATCCCGTCCATGCCGTGCGTCATGCTCGTATCCATGCCCGTCCACGTCGCGTATGCCTGGTCCTGGCCCTGCAGCGGATAAATCATCGGGCTCTCCATCGGCTGCTCCATCGGCTTGTGCATCACCGGCTGCTCCGGCGCAAATTTGGGGGCGTCCACGGGCCACACCGTCTCGTTTGGAATCTGAAATGGCGTGCCAGGGTGCGGGCCGGCCGCACCACCATCCTCTGCCATGACTGTGTCCGTGGCCATGTCCGTCACGGGTGTCGGTGTCGGTGGGCGAGACGCTCTCTTTGAATTGCGCCCCGATAGTCTAAATACCGTCTGTGTGCTGGATCGGTACTTGGAAAAGCTAAATGTGGACGAGCTGTCCTCCTCGCCTTTGACATCGGGCGGAGAAACAGATTGTGTAGGCGCATCGTCGGGGCACTGGTTTCGGTAGGGAAGCTGAAAGTACGACTCGAGCTCACCAGGAGGGGCCGCGCCAGAAGTCGAGAAGGGCGCATTGCCTAGGATGAATGCGAGGCGAACAATCTGAGAAACATCAGATCCTAGATGACGAGATTCCAACATGCGTTTGAGCTCTCCTGACGATCGTGAACGCCATTGCAGCTGCTGACGCTTCTCCTTGGGCCAGATGCACGTTTTCCACACCGACTTGACTTGCTGTTGTCTCAACAGGTTCTGAATCTGCACCTTGTACTCCCAGTCGCTCACGTCAAAATCGTCCTCAAAGTGCTTGGCAATGTGCTCAAAGTGCTTATCGCGCGTGGCTGAAGCATCTTCGGGCGTGGCAGCCTCGAAGAGACGATCGCGACAAGTCGCAAACCCGCAGGGAAAGACAACCTGGGGGCACAGGTCGGTTCGAGCAGTGCTGTTTGGCAAGGCCTTCATGCGATGGGCTTCCTTGGCGTGCGTGCTGTAGGCGCGTTCAGTAGAGAAGGACATATGGCAGCCCTTGGTGTGGCAAATCCAGACGACATCCGATCCATGAAAGTTGTGGAGATGCTTCTTGAAGTCACTCTTGCGTCCAAAGCCAACAGGGCTGCTGTCTAGGTAGCACATGGGGCACTGGTACTTTTTGCCAGTTGGGGCGATTAGTCGTGGTGACGGGTGCGAGGCTCCCTCGGCAGTCATGGGCGACGGCACGGGAGCAGGGGAATCGAGCCATGAGCGCTCTGCGAGTTTTCCGGCTTCCGCGTCGTGCATGGGAGGCATCTCAGCAACGACTTCGGGCCATGTGTGCTGTGTGTGGATGGAAGCTCCGTCGGACCGGCATTGAGACGCTTCAGAGCTCGTCCAAGCCAGCGAGGGTGCGCTCATGCTTGCAGCAGCGCTGCTCATCAGTGTATTGGCAGAGAAAATGGAGGCACGGGCTGATAGGTTAGCTGCAGTCTTGACGGCGTGAAACAGATACATACAAGACTCTCCATAGCCGGTCAAGGCATATATGATGCTAGAGTGTCCATACTTTTGCACCAGCGAGCTCAAAAGCTGGTGGTCTTCATCTGTCAGAGGTTGAGGGCCACTTTCCTCGTGGCCGTTGAATGGAAACATTCTGAGGTGATGAAGCAAATGTCGTGGTCGGCGCCGGAGGGGGGAGGATATCGTCTCGTGACGTGGCGCAGCTGAATATATCTTTCAAGATGGTCGCGGGCGGAAAATCCAACGAAATAGATGACCACGAGATAGTGAAGCGAGAGAGGCGGCGAGGCGCACGCGCAGATAATATCGTCGTCGTGAAATCACTCCGTCGAGTCGAGCCGAAGCGAGTCGACGACGGGTGATTCGAGAGATGCTGTCCTGGCCCTTGGAGGTGATGCTAGCGGAGGCAAGTTCAAATCGAAAGTTCAAATGCGAGTCGATTAGATCAAAGGCACTGCTTTGAGCTGGAAAGGTTGGGAAGTGTTGAAGGAGCGACGTTGAGGGCGTAGCCGTCGGCGTCTTGGAGTACACAGGCCAGGGGGGGACGGGCAGTAATAAGAGGGACCGCGTCGCCGGGGGGTGATGAAAGAGCGGAAACCGGGGCGAAGCGAAGGGCTTCTAGAATATCTCAAAGAAGAACTCCCTCTTGTCAGAGCAGACGAAACCCGGTGCAGAACAGCAGGGAAAAGCAAAGTGCGGCAAGGGCGCAGCAGGCGAGCAAGACTAGGATAACAGGACCACAGGACCAGCAGGCAAGGTTTCGTCGTAAAAATAATAATAATAAAAAAGAAGAGGTGGGCATGCGGCCCCTCTCGCCTGGGTCGAGATGGGTGTCGAATTGGTGTCACCCATACAGGCCATGATCCCCCTGCCTCGCGACCTCGCAAGGCCCAAAATGCCCCGTTTCAGGAACCAAGTCATTTCTCACCGCAGACCAAGGCCATCCTGAAACGTAGCGTCGGCAGGCCACCCATGATGATGGGCCCGCTGACGGAGTCTGTGCGTGTCCAGAGTGGCTGAAGTGGGTGTGCAGTGAGAGGGACGAAATGGCGTTGCATGGCGCTTTTTTTTTAGTTTGGATTGTCGCGAGCCAACCAGAGTCGCTCCCGCGACGCCAGGCTAGGATTAGCCCACTGGTGTCGTCTTTTGTGTGTTGGCAAATTACGTCCGGACGGATCCCAGTTGGAGTGGGCTCGAGTCTTGACACTCTGCTGAGAACCTGAGAGAGGCAGTGAGTGTGAGAGCACCGTCTCTCTCGTACCGAATACCCTTGTCATGGTCTAAGGAAAGGCTGCGCTAGCATGATCATGGCCTGGACGAGTACCGAATCACCCACGCACGAGGGTCTGAAGTTTTTCAACACAGTTGCTCCTTTGTGGCCATGCTCTTAGCCGTTGGCTAGTTCTGTGCGTAGATCGGCCCGTCTGTTGTCGGGTTCCTTTTTTGCACAGACATGAGAAGGTTACTTGGACAGCCTCTATTCAGCGACGGTATCAACCGTAGGGATGCGACCCGACTGTTCGGACGTGTGAAACGGACTCTGGTTACTTGCTCAGGAACAATGGCCATGTGGCCGTTCGTTGGGCTTGCACAAGATGCCTCCAGTTCGCAGCCGTCATGTCACGCAGAGTTGTACAGAAGCTCATTCGTGCTGGGGCACGGAAGGCCTGCCGAGGGGCGGCGGGTATGTACAGGCCAAGTTGCAAGAACAAGGTCGGCACTAACAATAGCGGCGGTGTGGATCATGAACGTTTCGAGCTCCGCGGGCCGGCAGATCAGAATTCTCATTGACCAAGTTGAAGCTCGATGCGCAGTGTATATTTGATCAATGTTTGGTCAATCTCGGTACAGCGGCAGTCTCGGCAACGCCTGTACTGGCTGGCTGCAAAAATAGCAGGCACTACTGCAGAAAGAGTTGCGACGTGCTTGCTGATTCAAAGAAACTCTGGGAGAGGCGTTGGACTTGTGGTGCACTAACGTTAACAAAGGTCTGTATTCGTCTTGCCACTTGGTCAAAGCAAGCAGCAGCTTGAGCCACAAGGCCAGTTGAAAATAGTCGTGTGGCGCTTTTACAGTGCCCACTGAGTCTGGGGCCGTTTCTTTATCTGTAAGCGTACCAGAGCACTGGGTGGCCAAACAGTCTATCGCTGATCAACTGCTCGTCAGTGACCAGCCTGGCAGCCAGAGCCTGATGAGGAGGCTTGTCGATCAGTAGGTAGTAGCCCGCCCAGCGGCTGGGTCCCGAAGCCACTGCGGCCAGTATCTGCGGTCCGAGGTGCTAACACAATCAGCGACAGAGAAGGGTAAAATAGCGCATTACGAGTTGGCACGCTGCTTTGCCAGGGTAGCGTGGAGTCGTGTGTCGTGGAGCAAGTAATTCAAATTCAAGAGCCCAAAGATTCACAAATGCTACCATGTGGAGTGGTCGTGCTTGTAGACCCTGGTGCCTCGATCGTGTTCGCTCCACCGCTGACCGCTCGATCCTGCGTCGACGATGAATGTGATTGCGAGATTCTCCTTCCTGAAACGGTGTTTTGCTTGAAAGGTAATCTATCGTGCTCAACGTAGACGTGCATCCGGCGATGCGGCACGGGATCTCTCACGGCTGGTATTCGTGCACTGTGGGCATGGACGGGAGCATGCCGGGACAGAATGGTGTAGCATTTTGTGCTTGCTCTCGGCCATGTTCCTGTAGTCTGTCTGTACGGAAAGCCACGGGCATGTGGAATGTACATGTTGCGCGGCAATGACGGTATCTGATAATACTCATCGTCGACATTGACCAGCGCGGGGGGCGTGGGAGGTGTGTGGTTCGCTCGGACCAAGTCTTGCCAGTCACACCAGTCAAACAGGGTACAGCCCACCACACCAACGCTATTAATTAGGCGTGTCAGGGTGCTAATAATGATTGAAGAGTCGCAGCCACGGCACGCCACCCTTTGGTTCGAATTCGAATGGGGAAACTGATGTCCGTGGGCGTGCAAGGCTGGGTGAGGTTGACTTCCCGGCTCGCCAGTCTGACCTGGCACAGTCTTGTTCATCGTCAAACGGCAGATGTGGCCAGGATAGTCAGCTGCCAGTAAAGGAAGCGAGAAGCGAATCGAATAAGCCTCATTTGTTAGCGTCGTGGCGTTATGCAATGCATCAACATTGAGAAAGACAAGGCACCAGAGAGTTGTCGACGCCCTTTTTTTTTGGTCGTTGCAGAATGAAAATCCCCGACGTGGCACGAAGCAAGCCTTTGACGGCCCGTTGCAGACTGTCGGCAGTCACTTGACGTGGTGTCTGGAGCACCGTGTGCGCTTGCGTATCAATTACGGCGAGCGGTAAATATTAAGTACCTTTATTAGTCAGGCATTGCATGTAACTGATGTCCTTGTTCCCGACCTATTATGCGCCACGCCTCGGACAACTAGTACAACTTATACAACTTGTACAAGGCCGCGCCAAAAAGGCGGCGGTTTTCCATGTGCCATGTGTTACACTGTATTTAACATGTCGCCAAAACCACATGTCCAGCATTCATCGATTCATGGCTCAGCAAAACGGCGTCTTTGTGTTTTTGCATCCCCCCTCAATCAATCAAATGACAACACCGAGCCAGCCACCATCGCGACCCCTGCTCGGCTTGTTGCCCTGCGCCCTCCACCATCCATGCCTTGCCCGACTGGGCCACTCACAACTTTACAGAAAGTGGCTGGCTTTGGGTCTTGTCTTGCGCGAATGGCATCACCCGACCGCCACACCATGATGGGACCACTGCTGGTACAGATTAGACTCAGAAGCTCAATGTCTCATCATGGCCATCCCCCATGATCTTGCCGTCTTTTGTCTACCGTGCCCTACCCACGGGGATGATGTGGTTGTTGTCCTTTCATCTTGCCTGGTTCTTTTTATGTGACTCGGGGTCAAATCACTCGAACAATGCAGGCCATGGCGCGAGCAATGACCAATAATTCCTCTCCGGGAGCGAATCTCGTCATTCTCCTCATTAAATATCTGACACTATTGAATGTGTGAAGCCATCCAATCCTTTGCAATGCCTTCGCCTAGCACAGCCAGCCAAGCCCGTCAGATGCAGCACAGCACAGCCTGCTCACGCCGTCAGTCAGGCTCTCACCATTTCGCGGCTGTGAGGCTCAAACACGGCGTACATACATATGTACGCTCGACGCCAGTCATCTCAGCCTCGCGCATGCGTACGCACTTATTGACACTGGGAGTGGTCAAGTGGTCAACTATTAGTAAATAAACTCAGCAACCATCACCCACAAGAAGAAGGGCTGCGTTCCCCCCTCCCGCCCGGGTGCTCTTCCTCCCCCTGTTCCCGGGCAACCTGGTATTGCCTTTTCACAAAGAGCAACTGCCCATTCGCTCGTCAGTGGTCATTTTCTTAATGCGACGGCCTCGCCGACGCAAGCTGCACCATGCAAGCAGCGTGTGTCTCAAGCAAACAGGGCCCCAATGAAAATGGGCACATCTTCGCCGCTGCTCGAGGACTGGTGGCTGACTTATCGGGCTGTGGGCATTGCAGCCCCCCCTGCATGATGATGGCCCATGGCGAACGTGCGCTCCGGATTCCACTGATTCTAGCCAGTTTCTAGCAAGCTTCTTTCCTGTGATTTCTGGCAATCCATCTTCGGCCAATATGCGACATGGGCCAGGCAATCAGGGTCTAAGAAAAAAAGGGACGTGCAAAACAACGTTATCCCGGAACACCCAACACACGACTTGCACGACTCGTGGGCGTTCCCTCCCAGTGGTTCTTCCTGTAACAATATCGGCCAAATTTATTAACTTAGCCATCTTTCCTTTTTCCCCCGACATCCCACGTTCCCCAGTCATTGCATCATAAATCGCTCAATATTTACAGTCTCCTTCCACTCCCATCTCTCCCGTCCGCAAGGCCTCTGCGCCCAATCACCTCCCCCACAGTGATCGGCAGCGGAAGCATTTCTTCTCACACATTGGCAAACCCACGCCCTGATAAAGCGCCCAACCACATCTTTCATGATTTTATTAACTGTTTGTTTGCTTTCAGTAGAAAAGAGGTAAAGGGGGCGGGGAGAGGGTTCGAAAATGCCCCTTCCGCTTGCAATATGCCCGATACATCTTCTTTGTTCGCCCCCCCCCCCCCTCCCCCAAAATAGATGGATTTGCATTACACCCCCGTGTTTCGACTCGACCGGTCGACCCAACTAGTGATACACGCCGAGGGGTTAGCCTTTGCCATGCGTGTCTAATTTTGGGCGCTCATTTCTTCACGGTTTCTTTGTCCGGCACAGCCGCATGATCCGTCCGGTCGCAAGCAATGCATGACGATGATCACGTTCACGCCTGGCGCCAATCTTGTGCAACTTGTGTCGGTAAACTTACAGCTGTACCATCCACCCTCCCTTCAATATAATCAACCTTCTTCTATTCAGTTCAAAGTAAGGCACACTTAAAGGTCATGTACTTGTACACATTGGGATTCGGTTACGAATCTAACCTGAAGCTGACCCTCCAAATCAAATACAGCCGCACCATTTCAAACCAAGCGAATATTGTAACTATTCGCTTTCCAACAAACAACCTCCAACCCAATTCAAGCCGTTCTCCAGCATTGTTGCTATCCGATTCTATATAGTCATAATCCTTCGAGCCTGTTCATTATTCAAAGGATTGCGATGTTGGAACCATTGCCGTTCCGGTCTATAGAATATAACGTAGGAATGGCGTCACGCAAAAAGCAGAAAATATATCAAGGGAAAAAGACGGTTCAAAACAAAAGGGGAATCGAGCCAACAACAAAAAATCTCCATTCAAAAAAAGAAGAGACTCCATCAACATAGTTCTGTCAGCAGTAGAACCATGCCGACGGGCTGCGTGAGCAGACTGCTTCATATGCTCCAACAACTGACCCAAAGCATCGCAATTTGGCTCGAGATGATTCAAAACTGACTGCAGTGTCTAATAATGTAGAGAAGGCTGCGAATTCGGTGCTCGTCGGATTCAGAACTTGTGATTGTTCATGCCCGGCCGTAAAAATCCAGTCTCAACATCTATCATGGCATACGCATCGTGCATGCCAAAGGCCGGCAATTCGCGCTGCGAAGGATATCCGTGCTGCGCAGGCACACCAGGGTACAATTGAGGATCAAGCGGACTGACATCAGCTCCCATAAAAACCTCTGATGAGCCTCCCGCGTATACGTGATGCATCACCTCTCCCATCGTTGTCGGTGGAGTGGTGTGCATGCCGTTGTGGTAGGTCACTGGCGAGGGCGAAGGATCGCTACTCCTTCCCAAGACCATGTCTGGAGTTGCGAGAGGTTCGGGAATATGAGCATGATAGGACGAGCTGCAGTCGTATTGTGCAGGTGCGGTTGTATTGACTGGGCTCCTTCGGATGCGGTTTCGCCTTCTGCCTATTTCTTTCGGTCGTGCTGCCACAGCCCTCGGCATGTCCAGCATCGGTCTCCTCTGCATATCATCTCTTCCATGATTTCCTGATGTGTGGATTGCGCGTTGCAACATTCCTGTCTTATTCTCGATGGTGCCGGTTATTAGGTCTCTTCGCAGGTCTGTGGAGCGGTTCCAACCCCATTCCAAGCTGCTCAGGTCAACGTTTTGCAATGCCCCTTGCATGCGGCTCTGGCGCAAAAGATTTCGAATCCTCGTCGAGTATGACCAGTTGGCACACTTCTCTTCGTCATAGTGTTTAATCACATGTTCGATATATTCTCTGAATGTCTTGCCGCCGTCACCCTCAGGGGGTGCTTCCAACAACACCGAACAGTTGTCGAATCCACAGGCAAACACAAGTGGCTCGCAGACGGTATTCTCGTGAACATGCATCTCGTTATTTGAAACGACTTGCTTGTGACGTCCGTCGATCTTGATGTGTTGTGAAAATCGTTTCTTCGACTCGGTCCTAAACGTGCAATCTTCCACTGGGCAGATAAACTCTGTAACAATGTGATGGAAGTCGCCCATGTGCCGCTTCAAATCATTTTTCCTGGCGCAGACGACCACATGGTCCATCTCTTTACAGAAACCACAAAGATGGCCTTCCTTGTCCAGCACCGGTTCCGCGCCTGGGGTGGAGAAGGGCGAGGCAGAGTCGCCCGCAGCGCTTCTTTGAGAGATTTGAGATGGCTTTTTCGCGCGCTTGGCACGTTGACCGTTCGAAGCAATTCCAGATAATTCATCACTTGTCTCTGCGCTTTGTTAGCATCGTGATGCTGCTAAGTACGGGTGGTTGGCGAACCTCTGATGCCGTAAATGTCAACCAGACCGCGCAGAACCTGTGCACGCTCATTCTGCGGCAACTTTTGCAGCAACTGCGCAATTATGCCCTGAATTTCCTCCGAACTCCTTGGGTCCGGGTTTCCCCCCATGGTGGAGGTTTTGAAAGCGCAGACCGACCTGGGTGTTGTAGCTGCTGGTGGGAAATTGCTTGCTTCCGAGTAAAAACTAGCAGCCAAGTAATTTGGTGTAGGCAGTCTCATGACTGAGTTTTATTTCGAGAGCTAAGAGTGATGACGGAAAGTTTTGACGCGTATGATGGCCGCAAATGTAGTGACGCCTCGTATGTAATAGGAACAACACAGGAGGCGTGTCCTTGTGTCGAGTTAGCTTTATGCCCTGGCCTCCTCTTATCGAGGTGGCGAGGGGGCGTATCAGACTGACTGCTTTCGAGCACTGCGATGGCTTGCTGGTGGCTATGCGTGTATACTTTGGGGTGGACCACCAACAGACTGGCGATGTTGAGCTGGTTAGGTGCTGTTGGGTGTGGCAAACCAGACCTCTGGCTGTGCAGCACGCGCGGGAGATGGGTGGCTTATGAATACTGGAGAGTCTGATTAGATTACGACTTGAGTTCGTTGATTCCTGCGGATACCAGCGAGGCCGGCCGGCCAGGGGATGTACCTTGGTGTACCTCGACGTGACGGAGAATTGAAGGCTAGACGACTAGCAAGCCACGTCAAGTAGACGCCTTCCTCGTGTGGAGCAAAAAAAAAGCCCAAATACAGAAAATCTGTCTGCGCTAAGCTGGAAGTAGGGCTAGTCGAGTGGCACGAGTCTTGCCCAGAATATGTCTTGGTAGATTGCTCGAGGTTGGTTGGCTCTGTGGATGGTAAACAACGACCAGGCACAAGGGTGCCCTCGATTTGAATGGACACAGAACCCACGACGGGTCTTTTGGAATGTGTGCTTTGACCCAACCAGGGTAAAGCGGCGGGGGGGCGGGCAGAGATCTGGCCAACACGCCCAAATTGACTTGACTCCAGTCAAGACGGATTGGCGGCGGCGCGGTGGGCCGCGACACCTTGTGACAGGATGAATACGGCAAGCCGTGGCTATTGTGGTTAAATATGCGTCAATTTCGAGAGAACGATGGCGTTGGGGCGGTGTCGAGCTGGGCCAGTGTCTTAGGGGAAGCATTCTAGAAGCGAGTTCGTGTGCAAGGGTCGATGCATCTCGAAAAGCACACTAATGCAAGTGAAGAAGCTGAATAGCAGTGGGGACAATAGGAAAAGGCATTGGGGGCATAGCCTTACTGATGAGGGGGATAAAATGATGAATGGATGGTGTGGACAATTTGGATGATGTGGGTTATGGTGATGAACGAAAATGGTGGTGAGGTGGTGAGGGTGGTGGATGATGGTGGATGACGATGGGGAGGGGCCGACACGTTTTCTCATGCCAGCTGGCAGTCGAGATAGTGTGGGACACTTGACATTTGGCAACTTGAAAATTCGATTGCAAACACTTTCTCGACTCGTCATCATCATCATCATGAATTCTCTGCATCAAATTTGCTTCATCAACAGCAGCCACGTAAGAGAAAAAAGCATCCATCGTCGTTTATCGACAGCGCCACTCTAGCTATCCTCGTTCATCGCAAACAGCTGCAGGACGCACAGTCCAAGTTTCTCCTGCAGGATTCATTTCATGCCGAATCCGGGGTCTGAAGGAAGTTAGACACGACCACCATGCCACTTCCACTTGTTGGCCGGATCTCCGCCTGCGGATGCGCCGATTGATTGTGAAGGTTGTATTCACAACATGAACCCCCACAAATCTATGGAAATAATCTTGCGCTAACATGCCTGCACTAGTAACTAGTCATCTCTCCAGACCGGACTCCGAGTGGATGAGCCAACGGTCCGAACTAGAGCCAGGCTGATGTAGCGCAGTTTCACCCCAACACGATATTTCGATCCGATGGAGCAATAGTTATCGTTTCTACTGAATGCTTCTGAGTTCTTCTTATCTCAGACTCGAAAGACAAAAATTTCATCGACGCATCTACTGTCAACGGACCTGCATTACCACCTGTATTACCACCTGTATTACCACCTGTATCGTTTTGTCAGCTCTGTCCTACGACAAGGCTGGCGGATAAGCACCCGGTTCCACTGGTCGTGCGCAGAACAATAGCAAGCGAATTCTATTCATTACCCTTTTCGGATCCACCCCTCACTGACGGTGTCGCCGACCTTCCTCGACCACCTCCTCAGGTCTGCCAATAAAACGCAGAGTTGCGCATCTTGACTGCGACATGGCGCCCGGGAGCCCTGTTTAGGCGTCACTAGCCGTCGTGTGGCGTTCTCAGCAAAATGCACGGTCGGGATCTCGGCCTCGTGATGCTCGCCGTTGACCGCCGTTGGCTGCGAATTCACCTGGATGTCGGGCGTAATGTCTCATTTCATGCGGAGAAGTTGAATACTCAATTTTTGCGAAATCACTTAAAAAGGGTTGCCACTGACGGCTTTGACTCTCTGCTGTTACTACTGGCCTCTAATAATCCACCAACAGTTAGATGTGCACCAGCATCCGAAGACTTATCCGAGACTTGTCCGAGCGAAATATCGTTTATTTTCAAATTGAACAACAGAGACGATGCGGAATGCAGCCGCCCTCCTGCATCGGCGCCAGTCGTTGGGACTCGTTGTGCTCGCCAACTGGTCCTGAGCCATTTCCTTAAAATTATAGCGGGCATGTTAATTTTCGCCTCAAAGACCCCCACGGCATGCTTGCGTATTTGCGGCCAACCTGGCCAACCTGGCCAACAGCCCGCATCGTGATTGGCAGAAGCAATGCATCACATGAAACTTTGGCTAGCCTGCAATGCCGTCAAGAGAGCTTGTTTGATGCTAATGCCTAGGCCAACGGCGGCCGATCTGCACGCTAAACGAAGTTGTATCATATCGCCACAGGTACATGCATGTAGTCATGGGTATTGAGCACATTCATTTAATGTCACTTTATTTATCCTGAATCCTGATTTACAATGCAAACTACCCCGCGTGTCCCACCAGGATAGCGCTGCCTCTGGCCGGACGACTAATCACAACTGCCTGGGCCTTTTGCTCCTCGGTGAGATGCCTTGTCGCATAGTATTCCTTTTCGAGCGCCTCCTTGACGGCATCTATTTTGTCCACTGGCACCAGGTGCACCGTGCAGCCTCCCCAGCCAGCACCCGTCAATCTGCTGCCGTACGCTCCTGCACTGCGCGCAATGCGGCAGATGTCGTCGATTTCGGGGCTGCTGCATTCGTAGAGCTCTCGGCACGATTCCTGTGTCGCGTTCATGAGATTGCCAAGCTCCTGGTTCACATCAGCACTGGCCGGGTCGGTGCTTTCCAGCAGCTTGAGGAACTGCATGACGCGGAGAGCCTCGCTGAACACATGGAGAGCACGCTGACGAATCTTGAACCGCTCGGCGCGGACAGTAAACTTGGACATATATCGTTTCTCCAGATTAGCTACGGGGTTGCCATCTTCGATACCAGCGGCCGCAGACGAGCCTTGTTCCGCCGCCATCTTTGTGAGATCTGCCGCCACAGATTCCTTGAGAATCAGGGCGAGCTCCTCACGGGTGTAACCCTCTTCCTGGGTAAGTGTCTCCTCGGTCAGACGAATGAGGCGCTGGAGCTGCTCTTCTGGGTCGATGCCGGTGAGGTACTTGGTGGCGAAAACATCGTGGAACCCTTTGAGACTGGTCCGCAGCGGGCCAGCGTCGAGGGGTAGGGTGGTTCCCGGTGGGTTCAGCATGGCATTGAGGTAGCCAGCGGCCAGGCTGCACTCGACGACACGCAGGTTGTAGCGGGTCGGGGCGGTGTCGTGCTTTGTCGAGGTGACAAAGGATTGGGCAATGACGAAGCCCAACTCTGGGTTGGTGTGAGGGAACTTGACCGGGTTGGCATCGAGGTGCGGGCTAAAAGAGACAAAGAGGGCAGATCCAAGTTCTGAGAGGACAGAAGCGGCCTGGTCCATGCTGGAGGATGTGCATGTTAGCGGAGTGGTGTGATGAAAGCGCCACGAAGTCTAAGGTCAACAGTATTCAAGTGTACAGGCATGTATACAACTTGTACAGGATACAGGAGGGGCGGAAAAGCAAGCACTCACCCGCCAGAGTAGACGCCAACGGATCTCTCGCTCACGATAGCGAGCTCGGTCAGCTCCTTCTTGTCCACAGGGGCCTGGCTGTTGGCCGTCATGACGGCCAGGGCACTGGCGCTCACAAAGGCAGCGCTGGAGCTCAGACCGCCGCCGACGGGGACGGTTCCATCCATAATGACGTCCATGTCGCAGGGGCGAAACTCCTCACCTGCCTCCCTGGCCTTTTGCCTGAGCAGCGCCAGGGCGCCCCTGAGGCCGCTCTTGAAGTAGTTAGTCCACTCCGAAGCCGACGCGTCAATCTCGACATCGGCGGCGGCGTCGAGGACAAACTCGCGCGACGGGAACCTGATGTCGTCGACGTTGCCGATGCGAATCTTGAACGTCGACGGGGAGGAGGATGTGGAAGGAGGACGCGCCGATACGGCCATGATGGCGTCGGCGGTAATTGCCATGGGCAGCACAGAGTAGAGCGAATAGTCAATGTGCTCGCCGATGATGTTGACACGGCCGGGGGAGCGCGCGACGAAGGCGGGCACGGCGCCGGCATAGGCGGAGCTGAAGCGGGCGTGCAGGGCGTTCCATCGCGAGGTCTGCTGTGCGAGAGCGTCGTGGGGGTAAATGTCGGCCAGGGACGTGACGACGGGGACAGAAGCCATGTCGAATCTGGTGATCCAGTGAGGTTTTTTCTCTTCTTTTCCTTTATTTTTTCTGCCTTCTTTTAACAAGGTCGCTGTGGCCTGCGACTGAGACAGAAGTGACAGTTGAAGGGATTATCAAGTAGCAAGTTGCACAACAGCCATGCAGCGTCGTCCCATGATCATCTAAAATCGTAAACTGGGCTTGTAGTTAAAAAATAATTGTTCAGCTTTTCCCCGCTGTTTTTGGGAGCTCGTGGATGGCGCGCTTGCGGACAATTACTCGGAGGATCAAATAAGCAAATAAGTCGTAACTAGTTAGGGAAATCCGGGGCCAGCCTCTGTGGGGTCCTTCCTTGCCCCTCATCATGAGGCGGCGGATGGCGGGGTTCTCTGCGTCATCAGTTGATTGAGGGCGGCAGGTTAAGTCCAGCAGGAAATTGCTGAGGAGATGGCAGCAGAGCGCATGACGGAGACTTTGGAACGAGATTGCTATCGTGATCTCTTTTCGGATTTGGGGGGCGGTAAGGGCTTTGCAGGGCTCGTGCATGTGGAGGCCATGATTAAAGTAACGAACTCTTTTATGCTCGCATGGTGAGGACACTGACAAATACTGCAGCCACGTGCTTCTATGTGGCACTGAATGAGCTTATTATGTGCCTCTTTCCATTAAGATCTTGTTCCAAACCTTTGAGGAAATCATGCAGACGGCTAGAAAGCGCCAGTTCGAGCTGTTGAATTGCGGGGGGAGCTTTAGGGTACGAGTACCTTTCGATGACGAGATAGGGTAGTCATTCGGGCAACTGCCTAGGTATTTCCATCCGATCCAAACACAGATACGGTAGGCAACCAGCCTTCCAGAAAAAGACCCAACCCGAGATCTAGCCCAACCAGACAAAGCCCTTTCCCGTGTGCTGCCTCCCTCCGACGAACCTTGTTGCCGAGGCGCACATTGTGGCGGCGGCGGGCGGGGGGTTCCCAGACGAAGGGCGGCGACCAAACCACCTTTGACACGTCGAAAAATGATGGAAAAGCGCTACCAAAAAATCATGACATTTCCACTTTGTAGACAACCACAACAAACCAAGATGCCCGCTAATCTTGCTCGGCCCCAGCAGTGGCGGTGGAGTGCCCGCAGCAGCCCTTCCTGTGCTGACCCGCGACTGCGTGGCAAGTCGACAGGAAGAACTTGTCACCAGGTACCTAGGCCCCGTGCTAAAAGGTAGACCTAAAAGCCTTCTTGCATTACACTAGGCAGAGTGCGGCGCGGAACCACTCGGCGTGTACCAAGAAGATGAAGACCGCATCATCTTTCAGGGCCTATCCCGGAAGGACCGTCTAATCCCGATGGGCACCGGACCTTTTTTTTTTTACTCTCTCTCTCTCTTTAGCAGAAAGATGTACCCAAGCCGGACTCTACCCCTCTTGCCCTCCTGCTCACACGGCCGGCGGCCTACAAATAGCCCACCTTTCGAAAAGTCTGTGCCTTTGCTTTCCCCTCCTTCCTTCAACACCACTTCAAGCAAATAAAAAAAAACCAATACTTCACCAAAAACTTTTTCTTCTTCATCAAAACAAAGAATCATTCATCATGGGTGACTGCGGCTGCGCTACCTCTGGCTCCTGCAACTGCGGCTCTGGCTGCACTTGCGCTAACTGCCCTGTACGTTTGCGCACGTCATCGGTCGAAACTCTCCTTGCTAACAGATTTCTTGTTGACAGAACAAATAACTGGCGGTAGCTGAGATAGCTAATAATAAAACTTGCTAAAACCAATGTCTGATTGAGACCAAGTGCCGTAGAATGTAATTCCAAATATCCAAATTCGCCACATAAATCTTGGCCCAGATGTTGCTCGCTCGTTTATGCAATAATAGACCCCCTCCTTTGGGAACCGGATCGGGCTCGTCCCAAATGCCTGCAGATATTGAGCGCAGTACCAAAACAGCCTCACAGCCTGCATCATGCGGACGCTGTGTAACCTCTGTCCCGTGCTTCCTTTCCCGTGAGCTTTGCTTCAGTCGTCGGGAAAAAAGGCCAAAACCGGACTATACGCCTGCAGCGGGTACAGCGCGGCAGCCTCGACGTTGTCCTTCTCCATCGCCCACCGTTCGTTGTCGTCCTGTTGGATCGGTCGGTAGTCGTTCGGCGGCGCGCGTCCGTTCCATATGAAAATCAGCTCAAACAGCAGCCGCCCCGCGTAAAAGGCGGTCGCGGTCGCGGCCACGGCGGCCCCGCGCACTCGCCAGCACGTCAGCACGACACCGTCCGTGTCTCCGACGACGAGGCCACCGGCGCTGAGATTGCGCGCCGTCGCGAGCGGCCGCACGAGCTGCTGCGCCAGCCCCAGCGCCCAGAGGCAGGCCATGAGCGTGTCGTAGAGCAGCCCGACGAACCGGGGGAAATACCGCAGCTGTAGCATCGCGAGGCGGGCGAGGAGGACGACGCTGGAGAGAATGGCAAGTGCCAGGCCCGAGGTGACGAGGCTGGTCCTGACAAGTTAGCTGAATACGTCAAAACGGTAGGGTAGCATCGAAAGACAAGCTGGGAAGGGGGAATGAATACCTCGTGGCGTCATCTGGTTGCTCCTCGCAGTCGCCGCTCACGGCACACTGCAGCGTCTGCAGACGACTAGCAGTCAGCATGGCGTGAGCAGAGTGAAGCGTCGCCAAGATGACGACGCACACCTCCAGCCCCAGCAGGACGCGCCGGGTGAGCTCGGCGGCGCTCGGTGTCATGGTGTTGAGAATATTAGATGCGGGGTTCGTGATGGTGGTGGTGGCAGTGGAGGAATCGCCAGCGTCGGCTGCGAGGCATCGGTGGCCGCATGCCGCCGCGTCGTTTTGGGGCGCGATGATGCATGCCGGTATTTATAACAAAGGTCGCACGACAAGGGGGGTGCGTGAGGAGATTTGCGGTGCTTTATAAGGTTGGCGCGCGGGTGGGCTGGCCATCCGGGTGATAACTTGCTCATACTGACGCAGGGGGGAGACGGGACGAACGTAACCGCAGTCTAGCCTCGCTTCAATCGGTGTGTCTTTGGCATCAACTTCGCCTCCATCCTTGCATTACTCATACGCGATGCATGGTCTGCTGGGTCTAGTGATGCAGTGATGCATTGGCTGGGGTGTTGAGCAAGTTGTGCTAGTTAGAGTGGTGCCTCATGCAGATGCCAACGCCACGAGCGAGTATGCGAAGATATTTCGAGTCGAGTCATTAGGCTGAGGACTTATATCAGGACTTATATCAGTTTCCGGGGATTTAGATCCGGCTCGTGTAGTGGTGATGGGTCGGCATGACAGTATGTGTGAGATGGTGATATGATAGTTATGGTGTGTGGTGCGATGCGGAGGTGGTGTGGTGCCATCTTTACCATCTCGTTGGTCTTTGCTCTTGTGCCACTATAATTCTTAATAAAGATTTCGAATAGTCAAAAAAGGGCTTTTTGACTTGACTCTGCCTCTTTTTTCGTAGATAATTCCTAGATTATCATGAAAGCACAATGCGATCCATCAGTCGGCCGCTCCCATTGGCCGGCTCCGCCAGCCGATAACCGCTGATGGTGACATCAGCGCTCAACGCTGTTTGCCTCGGCCGGTAACATTGGCTAGTTCATTCAACACTTTCATCGCCGTCGGCCTGATTCACGCCGCTCAGGCATACAGCCACGATTCACCTTGTTCATCTCATCTTACATTCTCGAAGCTCTTTGTTTAGCAAGCTCCTATCCACAGTTACGTGGCCTTTTTCTTTTTGCCCCCCGACTGCCGCGTTTATCGCCCGACTGCCCGCCCCGTCCGTCGTCTGACCGACATGCCATAGCCGCATCATACCCCAACAAACACCATCAGCACGCACATCGATGGACGCACACCGCACGGACGCGCCGGTCGAGGCAAGCCCGACCCTCGCGCCGGCCGCCATGGATGCCATCACCGCTCCCCGCGCCCCGGACGCGCCGCGTCGCTGCTTCATCTGCCTGACGGACGAGGACCCCGCCGACGCGCCCGGCAGCTGGGTCGACCCGTGCCCCTGCACACTCGAGGCGCACCAGGACTGCATGCTGTCGTGGGTGACGGACTGCGAGCGCTCTAACCGCCCGCTCCGGTGCCCCGTCTGCAAGTCGCCCATTGAGATGGAGGGCTCTTGGGACCCCGTCGTCTTGCTGAGCGACCTCATCGCCAAGCGTTTCACCAAGACGAGCCCCCTTGTGCTATTTACCGCTCTGTCCTTGGGCGTCCAATTTAGCATGCAAATGTACGGCGCCATGGCGCTTTGGACATTCTCCGGCAAGGACGCCATGATGCGCTTCGTCATGGGGCCCGAGATGATGATTGACGGCAGGCGCACGGCGCCGCTGGCGTTTGCGCGCGAACGCATTACCAACGCCTTGGTTCTGATGAATGTCGCCCCGGCTCTGCTTGTGGGACACTTGTTTCCCGGCTGGAGCAACAAGATCTTCCTGCCCACGGCGTCTTTTGTAAGTACAGCTTTCGACATAAGCTGACGCTGCTCGATTCTAACAGCCGCAGTATGGCATCTACCACGTCATGCACGATGAACAATTCTTCACCTGGCCGCCGTCCGCGCAGCTCGCCCTGGCCGTCTTTCCCTACATTCGCTCCGTCTACTACAACCTCTACAAGGAGCTTGTCCTTCCTTACGAAACCAGGATGAACCGCCAGCTTCTCGGGCTGCCGCCTGTGCCGCCCCGACCCGAGCCCGCCAACGACGGCAATCAGAACAATCCCAACGCGGCGCGCAACGCGGCCCATGCCCAGGGCGGCATAGTTGGCATTCTGCAAACCCTCATTGACGCGCTCGACCAGGAAGAGGCCGACGGCCACCCACAGGCCGATGAGTTTCAGCTTGATTTTCGCGGCGAGGAGGCCCATGGTGAAGGCGGTGGCGAGGACGCCATCATGCTCGAGGTCATTGTGGAGGAGTTGGACATGAATGAGGCCGCGGGTGACGAGATCAACGAGGGCGAGGGCGCTCCGGAAGCTGCACCACATGAAGCTCCAGCAGGCGAAGTTGGTGAGGCTGGCCAAGTCGTTGCAGATGATGCCGCAAACGCCCCGGCCGACGACGCTGCTCCCGCTCCAGTCGTGGCTCTTGCCGCACCGGCCGATGCTGCGGCCGACGCACCAGCCGGCAATCACGAAGCGCCCCCCGCCCCCGCGCGGCGCATGGGCCTCGGCGCGATCCTCTCCAACGTGTCCAACGCCATTGTGAGCGCCCTCATACTGCCCGGCGTCTCCTTTGCCGCCGGTGAGGCCCTGCGTCTTGTCCTGCCCAAAGAGTGGACCACTGCGTCGCGACGCAACCCATGGACGCGCTCCTCCTCCACCGTCACCGGTGGTGGCCGTCCGGGGCTGTTTCAGCAGCAATGGGGCCGCAGTCTGGTCGGCGGGTGCCTCTTCATCGTGCTGCGCGACATGCTTCGGGTTTACACCAAGACGCGCAAGGTGGCGGCGCTGTCGAACCGGAGAGTGAAGAATGTGGACCGCCCGAGACGGTTGAAGAAGTAGGCTGGGGTTTTCTTTTTAATCTTCATTTCACCTGTACAAAAATTGCATGAATTTGGAGTCTACGGTTGCTAAGTTGCAAGAAATGGTTTTGCTTTTCATCACCGCGTAATTAAGAACATTCATCGCATTTTTTGCCTGTAAATTCAATGAACATGTGCAAGGGCTCGTTGGTAACTCGTTAGCCCAGGCACACCCAACGTACGTACACCGATCGGACCCTTTGCCGCGGGGCTGTCGGCAGAAAACAAGCCCACCTTTTTTTCCGCCCGCCTGTTAGTAGGTAGCTCCCGCACCACCAACGCCCATCACTTGTCGCAACGTCTTCTCTCGTCCCCCGTCTCACCATCCAACATTGTCGTCTGTCGTCCGTCGTCGACGCCAAATCAATCCTTCAAAATGGTAATCAACACCGCTTCCCATGTCACTCTAATTCGCAAAAAATCATAGCCTCTTTTACCTCCTTATTTTCCTCCAAGCTACCCCGCCATTCCCCCCCAAACCCCCAAACATGACCGCCCCCCCCCCCCCCCCCCCCCATCGAACTCTTTGCTAACAAAGAGACCACAAAAGGCCGCCGCTTTCACCTCCAAGCAGAAGCTCGCGCTCGCCATCTGCGAGTTCCTGAGCACATCCTCCACCGACGGCACCCTGACCGCCGACGACAAGGACTCCATCGACGTGGCCGTCAACTGCATCGCCGAGTCCTTCAAGGTCGACCCCACCGACAAGGCCGCCGTCGCCTCGGCCATTGGCGCCCAGAACCTGCTGCAAATCTACTCCGTCTACGAAGTCGCCAAATCCCGCAACAACCCCGCCGCGTCTGCGTCCGCCTCCGCGTCCACACCCGCCGCCGCGGCCTCTGAAGAAGCCGCCCCCGCCGTCTCGGAGGAGAAGAAGCGCGAGGCCGACGGCCTCAAGTCCCAGGGCAACGCCGCCATGGCCCAAAAGGACTACGCCACCGCCATCGACCTCTACACGCAGGCCCTCGCCCTGCACCCGCGCAACGCCGTCTTCCTGTCCAACCGCGCCGCGGCCCACTCCGCCGCCAAGGACCACGCCAGCGCAAAGACTGACGCCGAGGCCGCCGTCGCCATCGACCCGGCCTACACGAAAGCTTGGTCGCGCCTCGGCCTCGCGCGCTTCGCCCTCGGTGACGCAAAGGGCGCGATGGAGGCGTACGCCAAGGGCATCGAGTACGAGGGCAACGGCGGCTCCGACGCCATGAAGAAGGGTTATGAGACGGCCAAGCGTCGCGTCGAGGAGACGGGTGGCGACGCTGGTGAGGTTGATGATGTGGCGGCGCGCGGCGCGCCCGGTGCGGGGGCCGGTGGCATGCCTGATTTCGCGAGCCTCGCGAGCATGTTTGGCGGTGCCGGTGCCGGTGGTGCCGGCGGTGCAGGAGGTGCTGGCGCGGGCGGCATGCCTGATCTCAGCTCCATCATGAGCAATCCCATGTTCGCCAGCATGGCCCAAAACATGATGAGCAACCCCGACATGATCAACAACCTCATGAGCAACCCGCGCATCCGCGACATGGCCAACCAGTTTGGCTCCGGAGGCGGCATGCCCGACCTCAACAGCCTCATGAGCGATCCTAACATTGCCGAAATGTGAGTCTACAAGATGCAAACAACAAAGGATTTGGTGCTAATATGAATTAGGGCCCGCAACATGATGGGCGGTGGTGGTGCTCCTCCTGGTGGCGCTAGCGGTCCTGGCGCTGGACGTTGATAGAACCTGAAATGGCCCAATGATACAAAGCTGCATTCATAGTCATCTACCATTCTCTATGCGAATTATACAGTAGCCTATCCTCCAGTGATACATTAAGATTGCATAATCAAGTTATGCACCATGTTTCCAGCAAACAATGCAGTATTGTACCAATACCCTCCGTATTAATGCAAATCCATGTTGAAATACATGGGATACTCATAATGACATCCCCAATTTAAGATACGTAAATGCTGGCAATTCTCCGTGCCTGATGCGTGCGTTCAAATGATACAATGTAACCAGTCCACCACTATGTATATACAAGGGCAGCTTCATTGCGTGCCAATTTTGGATGATGATGTTCGCAAGCTGCCGGATGGCCCACGTCCACGGCGTCCACGGAGCCATCCGCGCCCGCGACGAGTGCCACGGCTCCTGGAGAGCGACCCAGTAGCCTTGATATCGCCAACGTGAGCTGGCGGTTCGTTTTCGTCATTCACGTGTTCTGTTTCTTGATTTTCCGTCTTTGACTCTGTGTCTTCCTTCACCCTAGTCAAGAGACCAGACGGCGCTCTGCTGGGACTGTCTACCTTGGAAACTGTCTTTGGCTTAGGAAGGGACGTGCGATTCGCATGAGGAGCAGACACCCTGCGTTTCTACTTTAATTAGTTGCCATTTCCAGATTGGAATAGAGAGAACGTACAGTGGACACCACAAAGTCGATGGGGATGGGCTTGGCCAGTTCGAGATCCCCATACGGTGGGTCACTCTTCGACTGGATGCGACGTGAGTAGCGTGGATGCTTGTACTGCACGTCTGATATCTTTCCAACCGAGTCTGTTGGTTCCTCTGGCAGCTTCTAAGCGCTAGAGTCCTTTGACTCATCTCCAGCTTCGGTGCTGGGCTTTGGCATCATAAGCTCAGCCTGCCCCTCATCTGCCTTGGCGGCTGCAACCTCATCAGCCCAGAGCCGTGCCCTCTCTGCCGACGAGCTCAACTTGTCATAGTCGCCCGTCTTGGGAAGCATCTTGGGGGTGGTAGTTCGAGGCGTAAACTCTGGGGCAACGGGATTTAGCTTTGAAGCCTTGCTCATAGCATCACTATCAATAGAAGCTCTCGTCAGACGGTCGCGTTTGGCTCTTGGAGTGGCTTGGGGGACGGCGTCGCTGGAGTCCTGCTCAGACATAGGCGTTTCGTCTCCACTGTCACTAACAGTACGAGAGACTTGAGTGCTTTCGTGCTCGAAAATTGTCGCTCTCGAGTCCTTTTGCTCATCCAACGCCTTGGTAATGTTGACAGGAGGGCCCTTAGGTTGCACCAAAACCTGCTTCGACCACAGATCCGCGTATCGTCCACCAGCGCCAATCAGCTCATCGTGACTGCCACTCTCAATTAGCTCCCCGTGTTCAATGACAACAATGCGGTCGGCGTTCATAATGGTCGACAGACGATGAGCAACAATAAAGGTGGTGCGGCCTTGGCAAAGACGCCGAAAGGAAAGCTGAATCTGCTGCTCCGTGTCGGTATCAACGGCACTAGTTGCCTCATCAAGTAGTACGATATCAGGTTTGCGCAAAATGGCACGCGCAATGGCAACACGCTGTAGCTCTCCTCCAGATAGCTTGACACCACGCTCTCCGACACGGGTCTGGTATCCGTTGGTAAAGCCCACGATCTTATCATGAATGCAAGCGGCTCTGCAAGCGTCGTATACCTCTTCATCAGTGGCCGTGATTCTGCCGTATCGAACATTATTGATGATAGTGTCATCAAAGAGAATGGGATTCTGAGGCACAATGCCGATGCGGTCGCGGAGACTGAAAAGGTCAACATCGCGAATGTCTTGTCCATCGATGCGAATCGCACCACCCGTCACATCGTAAAAGCGGTCAAGCAGACGAAGCAAAGTAGATTTCCCGGCTCCCGTGGCTCCGACAAACGCCACAGTCTGACCCCCAGGAACGTCCAAGTTGACATTCTTGATAACGCCCTTTTGCTCATCGTAGCTGAAGCAAACCTCGTCAAACTCGACTTTGCCGGAAACAAACTTGAGTGGGCGGGCATTCTTCTTATTCTTGACGCTGGGCTTGGTGTTCATAATATCGAGAAGACGCTCGGCATCGATGAAGTCGTCGCTCATGCTCTTGCCCAGCTTGGCAAAAAATTGCAACGGCGACGTCAGCTGAGCCCAGTACATGAGCAGCATGGCGAATTGACCGGAGGTGGCTCGACCGTTCTGGATGCGGTAGACGGCGAGAAAGGCAGACGCCAAGAGTCCAGAAGACAGCACAATGGTCTGAAAGGCGGTCGAAATGTGCCAGCTTAACACGTACTGCTGTTCCCTAAGCCAGCGGTTTGCCACGGCGTTAGCGTGCCGATTATCCTCGTAGCCAATTTGATTGAATGCGGACACGGTCTGCCAGCCTAGTAGCCCCGAGTGCCGAACGTAGTGCTCCTGGTAGAGGGCATTGACCCTATTTCGATTGACAGATTTGGACTTGGCGACAAGACGACTAGCACAATGCAGGAAGATGGTGGCAGTGGCCATGGTGATAAGTCCTTCGTAAGGCCCAAAGGTGACAGAGAGGTAGACAACGGCGACCATCATGTCGACCAGCATGGGAGTAGCCTGGAGGAATATGCTCTCTACAGCGTTGGACACGGCACCACCGCCATGAATGGCCATGAGCATGTCCGAGGAGCTCTTGGAGTCGTGGAAATCGGCAGAGAGATGCATCATGTGCGAGTAGGCAGCACGAGTGAGCGCATCATGGGAAAAGTACTTGACGGGAATCCAAAGCCATTGTCGAACGAGCTCGATGCCACACTCGGACGATGCTAGACGTAGTATAGCATACGTCAAGACGGCGATCCAGGGACTGACGGCATTGGTGCCACTAAGGCTGTCCATGATGATGCCAGTCTGACGGGGAATGAGAAGATGCAGGGCGTTGGACGCAAAAAGGCAAAGCACGACGGCGAACGCTCGCATCTGCAGTGTTCTATGTCCCACTGGCCAGACATAGGGGAATAAAATCTATCGAGTTAGCATATGGGCTGTAAAGTGAGGGCAAATATCTTACCATGAAACCTTTTACGTATTGAAACCAGTTGCCATTTTGCTTGAGGCGCTTTTCCATGACCTCGCGTGCTTCACGTTGTCTTCTTTCCCAGCTGTACTCGACCTCGGTTTCAGTTTGCGTTCCATAGCCCGTAGGCGGATCATCCTTGGGTAAAAGAGACTCGGCCTCGGGGTTTGGGTTTGGAGCAGCCCACCAGCCGAGGACGGCTACGGAAGCTAGCGCGGCAAGAAGTGTGCAACGAAAAATGCTCAAGAAAAAGTCGGAAAGCGCAAAAACGCCGGCAAGGTGGGGGGCTGAAAGCGTTGACCAAATAGTAATGACCACTTCAAAGGCCAAGGCGAGTGCGACGGAGCCCCAAAGCGGGATGGGCGAGGGACGATCAGAATCGAGTATGCGACTCAGCTGGATGCCAAAGACGAGAAAGCATGATAGGCGGCTGATGATGACATGCTCCTCGACGGTCCAGGCGTGCATGAGAATGGCATGTATGCACAGAAGAGCCACCTGCACGGCATAGGTAACTAGAAACAAACCGTACGAGACGACGACGAAGCGCTTGTTGGGTCTTAGAGGCTTGTCGTCATCTTTCTGGTCCTGAAGAGTGCAAGTGGCAATGACGGAAGCGATGCTAGAAAAGAGGAAGACCGTTGTCGGGTAGAGGTAGCAGAGGGTTGCGAGGGAAGAAACGGTGGCGATGGACACCGCCATGGCGGTTGTTGGTTGAACAAGTTGATTGAAGCCGAGTACTGCGAAGCAGATGGAGAGGTGAAAAAGCTTGCCCACTTGGAGTTATCAAGAGATGAGCAATGGTGGTGTGTCAGGCCAAGGATCAATGGAGGAAGAGCGATTCCAGTTCCAGCGTGTCGTCGGATAAGCGGCTGGCGTCTCGCAAAGAAAGAGTGAGGAGTCAAGCGAGCGACGAGTTTGCCCGGCGGGGGCAGGTCTTCTATCCCGGCCAGGTCGATAGAAAGGAGGAAGCAGGCAGGCGAGAAGCTGGCAAGAACAATCATCAAACAGCGTGCACCTAGAAACGGGAAACGGCCCCTGCCAGCTGCAGCACCGGGCCAGTGTCGACGAGGCGGAGCGGCGAGCAGTTGAGGGCTGCGACCCGGAGTGGCGTCTTGTGTAATGCGACGGGTGTGACAATGCAATCGAGAAATCTTGTCACGGCGGGCGTCTTTTTTTTTGTGGTGATGGGTCTGATGGCGTTTGATTCTTCAGGCAGATTCCTCGGGGATATCAAGGTGCATGCAGACGCTGGTCAGGTGGGAGGGAGGGCAATCAGAGACTCAAGAAAGGGCGTACAAGCGTCAATGCAGAGACATGATGACGGAGATGAGAAATTGCAGATGAATTTCGTCAAATTGGATAATGGAGACGATGGAGAAGAGTTGTGAGGGATGCGAGGATGCGAGTCGCCAGTATTTCGACGTCTGGCATGCCAAAGCTAGAAGTGGCACTAGCAGGGTCTGTTTGCCTGTGAAAGAGTAATGACTGTTGGGTTCTGTGACTGACCGCCTGTTTTGTCCTGTAATTAATCATAGTGGTTGCACGAGCTACCTGGCCGCTGGAGCATGAGAAATGGCACAGGCTTTTTTATCCATTTTTTCTAAGTCTTTGTATACTTTTCTTTGATTTGATTTTCCGTCTATTTTTCCTCCCCTTGCTCATCATTCAGCCGTTGTCGGTCAATAACTCGTCTCCCTCGTCCTCGCCCTCGTCCTCGCCCTCGTACTCGCCGATCAAGCCGGCCCAATATTCGCCCAACACAATTTACTCGATGCGCACACTAATTACTGACTTGATCGTTCGTAAGTCTGAAATACTCTTACTGGCAGTCGCCGCTCCGGATCCAGCTTCGCGTAACGCCGCCCCAGCGAGCCACTTTGTTCCAGGGGCATCTAGATGCCAGAGGGCCCTTGTCGAAAGTCACCAGACCTAATCCGTACAGATCACTGACTTACCGCCTGATTAATTGTTACTGGTACGCGGCGCGGAAACAATTGCGTTGTGGACTGTTCTGCGTTCATAGATTTTTGCGTACTTGTTCGAATACTCTCCCGAGACTCGCTTATTAGCTGCTGTACAGCGCTCAGGCGCATCTGCAGGGCGCGATTGCGGGAGGACTACGGAGTAGCATCGCCACAGTGCCCTGCCTATGACATTCAATGCAATCGCAAACAGATTTACTGGGGAAGAATTTCGAGAAACAAAGAGAAGAATAAACGATGGATGATCGAACCTATCACATTTTATCGATCGAACTGTCCAATTTACCAGTCTACTTTATTCCATTTTCAGGGGGTTGGCACATCCGTTTGTGCATGCGCCGACCACCCAGGACGGGTACCTCCGCGGTTTATCCGCAGGTATAACACTACGAACCCTGTTTTATGGTACCGTTTTCCTTTTAGCGACGCTGCGATTATATTTAGAAAAGTACTATAAATTAGAATAAAGTTTTTAAAATCATAAATCAGATAAAATAATTAATTATAGATGTCTTATAAGTTTTAAAGCTATTTATAAGAATAATATAAGAGAAATATTAAAAAAGTTAGGTTAATAATTAATTAATAAAAAGCTCCTAGATTAAATAAATATAGTAATGTAGTATTTAATATGTGGAAGTCCTGTTTGGTATTCTTCAAATCTGCATGTGGGCTGTGTCCGGGGCGAGATGTGACAGATCTGATAAGATAACAGGTCTGCCAAAAACGCCTTTCGAGCTTGGAATCCTTGCCTTTGCCGTTGAGTCGATGTATAAGACTGTCTCTCACAGAACGATATATTGATAATCTTTGCGATGTGCCAGGATTTACCAAACAGCGCAGCACAAGATCTCTGCGTAAATTTAGTGGTTGTATTCTAATTTAGGGTTATTTTATGTTAGGTGATTTGTGATGTGTACTTCAAAGAGGCTGACCTTCTATCGCTTTGGGAATCTGGCCAATATTGCCATTGCGGATCCTCACTTATTAGATGCAAAACATCCTCGCAGATGTTCTTAGGGCCAAAAAAACGGACTTGGCCGGTGAGCTACCTGTCACATTGTGTACCACGATAACGCTGTTGTTATCACCATACCGACTATCACCAAACTGAGCTGCGCCTCCGGAAACCCACGAGCTGTTGTATTGGTGGCCTTAAGCAGCTGGTAACTTGCCTCTAAGTGTTTTGACCTCTGGGTTACGCTTCAAAAAGCCTTGTAACCAGTTCTTTCCAACGTCGTCAACATCGCCGTTTAACCAGCAGAGACTCGAAGCGATCTTCCGGACCTGCTCGTGGGTCGGAGGGTTGCCAAGATGATTCTAAATTAGAATCCAGGAGACGAGGCGTGATTCTTAAGCAGCCGGAAGCCGTTGTCTTGACTCAAAAGCCTCTTTCCGTGATAATGTGCCGTTTAATCGATGTTGAATGGTTCCCCGAGGGATAGACTAGCGTGTTGCTGCCTTGCGCGTGCTCATGGTACCAATCACGTCTTGAATGGCGTTTTGAAGATCACGTTCGGTGAATTGACTCATAATAATGTAATGGCGAAAATAAAATATTAATTGAAGTTTATTTGCGCGAAAAAAACACGGATCTTGTAACGCAGGTTTGTCGTTGGAATGGGCGAGGTTGGGTGGCCCAAAAAGGGGGGTGGCCCACGAAGGGGTGGGCGACGTTATTTAGAGCATCCGCGCTGTCACTTCCATCAGCGCTTCGTTTTCCTTTGCCCGTGCACGCGTACTGTTTTGGAGTACCGTATCTATATCCGCATTCGCTTGCTACCTTGTTTCTTTCTTGCATCAGGTGCCAGAGAAGATGGCGTTGGCTCAACCTGTCACGTTAGGGCAATGCGATGAGGACGTATATATGTATCGGAGTATTCGTGCGCACCAACGGCCTGACGTCAACTTTCCTGACGAAGTGGCTTGGTTCTGGCGTAACGTACTGTCCCTGCTCTGCTGTGTTTGCTCGTCGTCGCCATTTCTCCGCTTCGGCCTAAAAGACAACCCAACTGTTTCATCTTTATTGTTTTGATCAAAATCTACGCCTATTGAAACGCTAGTCGATGTGCCTCAACCCATAAATCACTATATTTGCTAACACTCTATCAGATGCCTAACATAAGGACCTAGATTATCGAGAGGCTGCAAGCCCTCGGGCCAGTGCTGCAGGCAATAACTTCGGCAACAGGTACCCCATCAGTCTCTCTGGGGGTATCATTTGACGACCAAACAATCTACGAATGGATTTTTGGCCGTAGAGATCTCGAGCAAAATCTCGCCCCCAATGTGGATAAAGTCTATGGCATCGGCTCACTCTCCAAAATATTCACAGCCTCTGCCATTGGGATTCTTGTGGATGAGGGCCATCTCAGCTGGCCGACACCTGTCCGCGATATATTGCCCGAATTCCACAGCTGCAGTCAATTCATCACGCAGGAGCTCACCGTTGATTATCTTCTTTCTCACCGCTCCGGCATGGCAAACTCGAATTACTGGTGGTACGGCGCCGGTGGAGAGCTGCTTATAGACAAAGCCAGACAATGAGCTTCATCAACGGACTGAAACCAGCTTCTTCGCTTCGCAGCCTTTACAGCTACAGCAGCTGGAATTTTGCCGCTCTGGGCGAGATTTTCGAGCGCCTGGCCGGCATGTCGTACGGTTCCTTCATCGATGAGAGAACTATTGTTCCTCTAAACATGAGCCGCACATTGGCATCTCATGCAAAAGTCGATGATGATAATTTGGCAGTTCCTCATGCCATTCTGGATGATATTTCTGCATACGAGCTCCCCTTGCCAAAGAGCGAGGATTCCACCATCATGGCCGCTGCACAAGGCATCCACAGCACAGGCAATGATTTGTTGAAATACCCGCAAGCTCTCACTGAAGCATATCATTTGCAATTGCAATCGACCGACGCCTATCCACAATCTTCTCCATTGTGGGATGTCGTAAAGCAATCCAGCGCCCATACGTCGCGAGGTAGCCCCTCATTGCTGCAAAAAGCCTATTGTTTGGGAATGCATCGACACCAACTGCCCAATCAGCTCGATGGGCTTGGCTGCAATACAATGTTCGTGGAGAAAATGCCCCTGTTTACCCCAGGCGGTGACGTCCGCCTTCTTCTTTCCCATGGAGGCAGTCTTGCGGGCTATACAGCTTTCTCTCACTACTGCCGGAGATTAACAGCGCCGTTGTCGTTTTTGTCAATTCCATAGGACTTGGGGATCCTGCCGGCTGGATGAACCAGCTTGTCATAGAGGCCATTATCGACTCACCAAAAGCGAATGACTACGTGGTGCTAGCCAAAGAAGCTGCTCATGATCACTGCGCTAGTTTTGCTCGCCTGTCCGAGCAGCCAGAGGGCAAGAGCGAAACAGAGCCATGCTCAAAGCCGCTCAAACAGTACATCAGAAGGTATAAGAGCCCAGATCAGGATTTCTTATTGACGCTGGATTTCGGGACAAGGACCAGTCTAAACTTCAGATTGCGTTTCAAGGCCTCGATTCCCAGCTGTAGTCCTCGGATCATTATCAAGGCGACACTTTTCTGTGTTTCAATACATCATACAACGACCTGGCACGAAGGGCAGTATTTGCCTTTCTAAAGGAAAATATTTTCAAGTTCCAATTTGGCAGCAACGAAGCTGACGACATTGACAAACTGTTCTGGGTCCATGATGGAAGCGTCAGAGCAGAAGAGCAGTTGTTCGTCAAGGTCACTCTTGATCAGTAGTATCAGGACAGCGTAAGTCTTTCACGTATGGGCAGAATATTTTTGCTATATTAAGATGTCATTGTGGTCTATGAGAGACTACAGTGTCAAGAAAGTTTGTCCGATGTGCGTCGTTTTGCGCGGAAGCAAACGAGAGGAAAGACCGGTATGGAAAGTACATGTATTCTCAAATTGTTGTAGCGTAAACCTTGCCGGCCGAAGGCCTCAACAATTGCCTTTTCTAGCAATGGATTGTCGAGGGGATGGAACCTCAGACCTTGCAAGACTCTCCGGCCTGGGCTTCGCCGCTGGGAACAGGTCCATCAAAGCCCACACACTCGCGACGAAAAAAAATTTTCCCTCGTAGACGGCCCAGGAAATTCTCTTGATAGTACTTATTTTGCGCCCTCTCACAGATTGATACGTGTAGATGTTTGAGCGCTCCTTGCACGACGTTCTCACGTGGAAGAGATTGCTTTGCGGGGGTTTTCATGAGGGCGTGCTTTGTTTGCAGCCTTGCGAACTGCGGGCTGCACGACCGGGGGTGATTGACGTTAGTTGTCCTCACTGTTTTGGTAGGGCATCGTTCGGTTGTTCATGGCAGAAGGATTCCCTCGACCCTGCGGGCGCATGCTATACAAACGAGCTTGAATGTTCAGTTCAAATAGAAGTCCCAACAGTCCTTGGAAGCAGATATCATTGGGCCAAGCACAAACGCTTCCCCTGCGTGCGTCTCACAGCTCAGCTCATTCTTGTTATCCTCAAGTCACCAGCAAGCTCCAACGCTAGTAGCTGCGCACATATATCAACATGGAGCACTATCCAACTACGCATGATAGTGGTAGGATCCTGCCGAAGTAAGTCTTCTCAATTCAACTGTATTTTCTCTATTTTGTGTATTTCAAAGAACAGTTCATTAATGACTCTTTGTTGTAGGTCACACTGGTTCACTGTCCTGATCGCGTCATATCGACGCGGGCTGCCTCAGATCGCCATGGCTACCTTATCGGCCATCGTACTGGCCTTTCAACTTTTGCGACAGCAATACCACGCCCCTGGAAGGCCCTTGCTGCACAAACCTGTTGGAACAGTCGTTTTTGAGCCCATCGGTCAATTCCTCAATGTCACGACGCTTTGCCTTTTTATTGCCCCACGAGTGGTAGTGGCAAGACTTCACTGCTCCTCGCACTGCTTGGGGAAACTCATAAGAAGAGCGGGAGCGTCGTTCGCCAAAAGAATACTGCATACTCGTCACAGACGCCATGGCTACAAGCCGGCACAATTCAAGGGAATATTCTCTTTTACAATGCCTATGATGAGAAACGCTATAGAAAGGTCGTTGGTGCTTGCTGCTTGAACGTTGACTTGGAAGAAATGGAGCATGGAGATCAAACAGTGATTGGGAGTGGCACTGTTGCTTTGTCAGGTATGATTATCAATCCTTTCCTAATCCTGGTACTGAATACTAATAGACCTTAGGCGGACAACAAGCACGAGTGGCTCTTGCGAGAGCTCTGTATTCCAGCGCGTCGCTACTTCTCCTCGACGACATCTTTTCCGCGTTAGACACTAGAACTTCTCTCGAACTCTGGAATGGTGTTTTGCTCAGATCTATTGCAGAAAAAAACTGTCATACTTGTTACTCAGAACACCTGGATTGCTGATGAGGCCAATGTTGTCATTGTCATGGACAATGGCCGGGTGCAGTCAGTCTCCAGAAGGGAGGGACATGTGCGCAAAGCAAAGCCTATCCAAAAAACTGATGTCTCCGGAGAACTGCCAGCCGAGCCGCGCACCTACGTCCCCGCCAACGAGAATGCGCACAATGAAGAAAGTGAAGCTGCGGTGGCTGACCAGGCAAGACCAGTCACAGGAAGTGTCAGCTCACTCTTAGGTAAGTAATTCTTCCTGCGTGGATCAAGCTTCTCTGGCTAATGTGATAAAAGTGTTCACTTATTTAATGTACTTTGGAGGATCACTCATAGCCACTCTGACAGTGGCAACCTGCTTTCTTCACACGGGCGCTGGCATTTACACCAACTACTGGATGTCGCGCTGAGTTGAACGCGCCGACGGCAGTGAAAGTAGCATTCTGTACTACTTGATGGTGTATATTGGCCTAAGTTACCTGACTGAGGCTATCGATGGCATTCGCATGATGGCTTTCAGTAGAGGCATCTTGGTAGCTGCCGGCAGGCTGCATGTGGACGTGATCAATGCCGTTATGGCTCCACCATTATCGTGGTTCACTGAGCAGGCCATATCAGAGACTCTCAACAGTCTGTCAGGAGACATATCCAGTCTTGATCAGTCGATCTACAACTCTATTGTCCCGGTCGTCAGCAACATCATTCAATCTATACTAATGATAGGGACTATTGCATCAAAGCTCCCTGTTTTTACATTACCGGCTATTGCCCTGCTAATTATTGGCTGCTTCATTGCGCGGATGTATGAGGGCGCCAGCCACCATCTCACAGATGTGGTATCTTCGAGTCGATCTCCTATCCTTTCAGTTTTCTCGGAAGGGCTTACTGGATCTATTGTCATTCGTGCAGCATCATCTACATCGTTAATCTTCCATGCCAAGATGAAACGCTTACTCTGCGCATCGTCCCGGGCACAGCATGCTCAGTCAAACGCCAGCCAGTGGCAGAAATTTAGGATGAGCGTTTTAGCTACAGTAATCAATGTCCTGGCAGCATCACTTGCCCTGTCCCAGGGAGGCACTCTGCCAGCAGGCCTTGCTGGCTTTTGCTTGTCGCAGGCGACCCAGCTTAGCGACAAGGTCTTAGCGACGATCTTTAGTTTCAACAGTCTAAGCCTTGACATGCAAACAGTATGTTTCAGGAAGACTAGGATGCTCATTCCTCGCTATACAAGATGCTAAGCTGCGTACAGTTCCAACGCGTTCGAGGGTATACTAAACTGGCGCGAGAAGAAGATTGCACCACCGAAAGCAGCAAGCGTCTGCCAGCGAGCTGGCCAAGAACTGGCTCTGTAGAATTGCAGAACGTTACTGTCAGATACACCCCCACTGGACAGAATATCCTGAAGAATGTTTCTTTGAAGATTGAACCTGGCGAGCGTATTGCCATTGTTGGCAGAACCGGCAGCGGGAAGAGCACCTTCAGTATTCTTGATGAAGAGCAAATTACACTCAAAGCTAACATTTTATAGCTAATTTTATCTCTTCTTGGATTTACACACATTAAATCTGGCAAGATCGTCTATGATGGAGTAGATCTCAAATCGATTCCGCGTAGACGTCTCCAGCAATCTATTTCTACGATCCCACAAGAGCCGCAGCTATTTCAGGGAACAATTGCTTCCAACCTAGATCCTTCCGGTACAATTCCGGAAGCAGAACTTCAAAACGCCTTGAGAATATGCCAGTCCTTGCTCCAATCTACAGATCAGCTGGAAAAGTCGGAGATAGCCTGCGCTGATTCCTCAGTCAACAGTGCGTTTACAGAGGGGCTCAGTCTATCAATCATGGTGAGAGTAAGGGAGAGAACTTCTCCCATGGTCAACGACAGGTTCTCTCGTTGTGTCGCGTCCTTATCCGGCATTCCAGGCTCGTCCTTTTAGACGAGGCGACGTCGAGCATAGATGCTGGTACCGACGCCGGTGTGCAGCAAGCGCTCCGTCAAGCGCTCTTACGTGCAGGCGGTGAGAAGAGGGCACTGGTTACGGTTGCTCACCGGCTGCAGACAATTATGGATTATGACAGAGTGGTGGTCATGGGCTCAGGTACCATACTGGAGGTGGGCAGCCCGAAACATCTGTTGGCCAAGAAGAGCGTGTTTTATGATACGGTGAAAGACTGCGGAGCGAAACATGCTTTCAGTGATTAGGCTTAGAACTAGCACATGGATAAATGTCCTTTATCGTCTATTCTACTACATATAATTATAAATTTTAAGGTATAATATCTTAAGAAAATAAATTATCTAAATGAAAACCTTTTTTATAAATATAAATATATCTATATTATTTTATAACTTATAATAAACATCTATTTGAGGGCATATTAGAAAACATCACCCTCCCGGGTAGGTACAGGCTCTGTTCGCTCATCAGCTCCGCCAAGATGCGCCATCTGACATCACCGGCTTACCCGGCATAAACTTCCATCAGCTTCCACCTCGGTCACAATGCAGCATCTGCCACAACAACACAACGCCATCTCTACTTCTCCATCACCATCACCACCTTGACTTGACTAGTGCAATAAAGCGCCATCACATCAGTGACCACCCTCACAATGGACTACGTCCAACAACGAATGACCGAAGAGGCGGCCAAGGGGCCAGCCAGGTACGCACCGGTTCCGCGCCCGCTCGCCTGACCACCTCTGACCTCTACCGTCTCCAGTGACTCCCTTTTCACGCCCCTCAACTTCATCCTCGTCTCCGCCGTCGTCTATGCTGTTTACACGCTCTTTCGCGCCCCCGCCAAGCACGACATTCCCAAGCCCCCAGCCCCCATCGTCTTCCGCACCTACACCCCGCGCACCCTGCTGCCCTTCAACGGCCAAGACGGCAGCCCCGTCTACATGGCCGTCCGCGGCCGCGTCTTTGACGTCTCGTCCGGCCGCAACTTTTACGGCCCCGGCGGGCCCTACGCCAACTTTGCGGGCCGCGACGCCAGCCGCGGCCTCGCCAGCCACAGCTTCGACGAGGACATGCTGACAAAGGATCTCGACGGCCCCTTGGATCCCCTACAGGACCTGGATGCCGAGCAGATTGAGGCCCTCGAGGGCTGGGAGGCCCGGTTCAGCGAAAAGTATGAGGTAGTCGGCCGTTTGGTGTCTGTGACCGACTTTGACGCGGGTAAATAAGACGTGTCAAACTCGGCACGATAGCAGAATGCAGAGCTATACGATGAGCATTGAACCATGTACCATGGCTATTGCGGAGTTACGGCTCAGCGCTGAGCTGCATGCGCATCAGCATTTCAGTCCAGAGGCAGTCGTCATTTCTTCTAAACCCTAGCGGCGCAATCGGCTTCAATCTGACACTGTGATAATATCTGCGCAATCAGCGCCTGCATGCTAGGCTGTAAGATAGACTCACTGCACTAGCTTTTCATAAACACCATACCAGCATTCGATGTAAACGTCTCGCGCTCTCATCGCGCTCTCATCGCCCTCGTGTGCGGCTTGACATGCTCTATCGATGCAGCGCTCGCTCCTCTGGGCTCTCTTTTCTGCACGCGCTGGTCTGCTCGTCAATGTTACAATAGCCGCCAGTAAGCTCTTTGCCTCGCGCACGTAGGGCTTCAGGACGTCGACAGACGACACATGCTGCCGGAAGTGTCCCTCCCGGACCGCGATGTATGCGAACGGCACTTGCAACTCGCCGCACTCCGCGACAAAGGTACAGATGTGCTCGCCCCGGCCTGTGGTGCGAAAGTGCTTCGACCACATCAGGTCATTGCGCGTCGAACCTAAAAAGCCGTTCTTGGGGGAAAGAGCTCCGTTCCCCACTGGCCGGCGTTGCCGGCCGCAACGAGCCTCCGAATGACCGAGTCAAGTATATAAATGATGAAGTCGGCGTTTTTACTGACCGCCGCTGCCCGTATTGGCAATGCTGTCGGAATATACGTGACCGCCGAGGCCGAGGCCTGTCTCACGCTTTATCCAGCCGGCTGTCGCCAACAGAAGAAAAAACAGACCCGGGGCTATCCATTGCTTGCAATCGGCCAGTGATTGTCTGGCTGATTTTTGGTACAAACCTTGACACGCTCTATCAAAGGCGAAAATACAGTACCTTCCGATGCATCAATGA
Source organism: Beauveria brongniartii (assembly GCA_030782485.1). Lineage (NCBI taxonomy): Eukaryota > Fungi > Ascomycota > Sordariomycetes > Hypocreales > Cordycipitaceae > Beauveria > Beauveria brongniartii. The sequence continues at coordinate 55,415 of JARJPP010000451.1, forward strand.
TAGTCGGAATACGTATTGATTTGCATGGCGTGAAGAGAGGCCACTCATAAATACTTCGAGGAGCGTCTCGAAGACGCATCCCGAAACCATTTCCTCCACACCCCGCACTTTCGGATTATTGACCAAACTCAACACGCTCTCAGAGCCTGGAATTTTCTTTCTTATACCGAGAATATCGGACGGTGTACTCAGCTCTCTTACTCTTTCAAAAAGTCCAACCAGTCTTCAATATTATCACGAGTTCTGAAGACCAGAGGACTTACAATAGACCATGGCTCTCGAATTTGTAGTCGCAGCAGCAACGCGCATAGTCACCACGAGCACGAGCACTTCTCGCATTGACACACAGTATTTTACGATTTCTACAGCTCAATGCATGGCGAGGCTAACCCAAAACCCTAGTATACATGTTCTGCCTCCTAGTTATCTTAAGGCATTGGACGAAAACGGAGGCGACTTGTCCGGATGGAAGACTCCGAACTGGACGTTCGAAGAATGTGTCCGCTTCAGCGACACTATCGGAGCGTCATTCTCGGTGCTATCCGTGACAGCTCCAGGACCAGCCATTCTTGGGCCTACAGAAAAGGGAAGACGCCTGGCGCGAGCTCTGAATGAGGAGGTCTGGACTGTTTGCCAGCAGCGACCGGGGAATGCGCATACAGGAAACCGGCACTGAGACACAAATGTCGTCCGAAAAGACATAAAGTAAAGCATTGACTAGATACAAAGCAATTGAGAGACGGGGTTTTATCATGTTAGATGTTACTTTGCATTATGCAGCTACGCTCATTTTCTGGTACATATGGGAAGATTAGTGTAGAGACATCTTCAGCATGTTCTAGTATAATTTCTGGTTCACAGCCTCGACAAGGAACTGATAGAAGATCAAGGACGTTATATACATGTGAAGAATTTCGAGGAAAAATCAATCAATGAAAACAATTTTGATCATCAGAAAAGAAAAGAAAAAAGGATCCTTGTTATGTTGAGACCTGTTAAAGCTGTTTAACATTGAGCCTGCCGAAGCTACTTATGTAATAATCAGATACGCGTCACCGTCGCTGTCCCACCCGCTGCTGTGGAGGTTGTGTGGTGGAGGCTCCAAACGGGGGCCTGCCAGCTTAGCAACATCGTCATCCCACATCCTGACATCTGCCTCGCATTTATACGGTGACCTATTGACATTGGTCGCTTGAATTCGGATATACCTGGTGACTATCACGGGACCGCCATGACGACACCCGCGCCGCCCGAGGATCAGGCTCGCCTCTTGGAGGATGCCCTGGTCGCCGTTCGACAGCAGACGTCGCTCATGCGAAAATGTCTCGACACTCCTGGCAAACTGATGGATGCGCTGAAATGCTGGTAAGTGTCTCCGATTCGCCGTCGCCAACATCTAACTCACCTGCCAGCTCGACTCTTGTCTCGGAATTGCGAACCAGCAGTCTCGGCCCCAAGCAATATTACGAGCTGTACATGGCCGTCTTTGACGCCCTGCGCTACCTCTCCGTCCACCTCCGCGAAAACCACCCCGTCAACCACCTCGCCGATCTTTACGAGCTTGTACAGTACGCCGGAAACATCATCCCACGCCTCTACCTCATGGTCACCGTTGGCACCGCCTACATGGGCATCGCTGATGCGCCAGTCAAGGAGCTCATGAAGGATATGATGGACATGAGCCGTGGCGTCCAGCACCCCATCCGCGGCCTCTTCCTCCGATACTATCTGTCAGGGCAGGCTAGGGATTACCTTCCCACCACCGATAGCGACGGCCCGGAAGGCAACCTCGGCGACTCTATAAACTTTATCCTCACCAACTTTGTCGAGATGAACAAGCTCTGGGTTCGGCTGCAGCACCAGGGGCATTCCAGAGAAAGAGATCAGCGCATTAGGGAGCGCAAAGAACTACAGCTCCTCGTGGGCAGTAACATTGTGCGCCTAAGTCAATTGGTTGATCTCGAGACTTACAAGTCGACTATACTCGGACCGCTTCTGGAGCAGGTTGTCCAGTGTCGCGATGTGCTGGCCCAAGAATATCTGCTCGAGGTTATCACCCAAGTTTTCCCCGACGAGTATCACCTGCACACGCTCGACAAGTTTCTTGGTGCCGTTTCCCGCCTCAACCCTCACGTCAATGTCAAGTCAATTGTCATTGGCCTCATGGACAGGCTGTCCGAGTTTGCCGAGCGCGAGACCTCGGCCGAGAAGTCGCCGGAGCAGGGAGATCGCGAGGCCGAGACCCTGGCCAAGCTTCTGGCGAATGCCAAGTTGGAGGGGACCAAGAGCACTGACGAGACTGAAAATGAGCGCGAGACCCAGAGCGAAGTATCCAAGGACAAAGATGCAAATGGCGAAACCGAAAGCGAAACACTCAAGCCAGACTCGGCCGAAGAAACGACCCAAGCCGACGGCAACGTACAGCTATATGAGGTTTTCTTTGCCCAGGTAAAAAATCTCGTCGAGGCGCAACACCTGCCCATCCAAGATACCATTGCTTTACTTGTCTCATTGCAAAACTTGGCCCTCAACAACTACCCCGACCGTCTAGACTTCGTCGATCAGATCCTTGCCTACGCCGCCACCAAGACGAAGGAAAATATGAATAATGCCGACTTGCACTCTGCCCACGCACAGCAGAGTCTTCTGGCTCTTTTGCAAGCGCCACTGGACCGCTATGTTTCAATATTCACTGCCCTATCGCTTCCCACATATGTACCGCTCTTTCAGGCCCAGTCCTATCATACCCGTCGTGCCGTCGCCGGAAACATTATCCGCACCCTCCTCAAGAGCGAGACTAAGGTTGTGAAGACGGAGCAGCTGGAAAATGTGCTAGAAATCATGGCTGTTCTCATCAAAGAAGGAAACCAGGCTGCGCAAGGCTATCCCGCCACTCAACGCCGCCCTGTCGAGACGGATGAGACGATACAGGAGCAGGGCTGGCTGGCAAGAATGGTCCATCTGCTACACGCTGAGGATAACGATACACAGTTCAAACTGCTTCAACTGACGAGAAAGGCTTTTGCTGACGGTGGTGACCGCATTCGCACAACGACACCACCGCTCATCACAGCAAGCCTGCGACTCACGCGCAAATTGAAAGCGAGGGAGGGTCTGGATGACAATTGGGAGACGCAAAGCAACGCTCTCTTTAAATTTATGCATTCCGCGCTGAGCACTTTGTACACAAGGGTCAACGGATCTGGTGCATCGGAAATGGCACTGCGATTATTTTGTGCCGCGGGCCAGGCCGCCGACATGACGGGTTTCGAGGAGGCCGCGTACGAATTTTATGCGCAGGCGTTCACAGTGTACGAGGAAGCCGTCTCCGATTCCAAGGCACAGTTCCAGGCTGTGTGTGTCATTGCGTCGTCGCTGCACCAGACGCGCAACTTTGGCAAGGAGAACTACGACACCCTCATCACCAAGTGTGCTCAGCATGGTAGCAAGCTGCTGCGCAAGCCGGACCAGTGCCGCGCCGTGTACCTGGCTAGCCATTTGTGGTGGGCCAATGCTATTACTGCCAACCGAGAAACAGAAGAGTCTGATGTAAGTTCTATGTGGCAGGTCCTTGTAGAGAAAACCATGCTGACCAAGCAGTTGTACCGGGACGGCAAGCGAGTGCTCGAATGTTTGCAGCGAGCTCTGCGCGTGGCAGACTCGTGCATGGAGACGGCGACGTCGATTGAGCTGTTTGTCGAGATTCTGGACCGCTACGTATACTATTTCGACCAGCAAAACGAATCGGTAAGTCGGCTGCATCTCCAAATATCCCATTCACACCGTGCATGTACTGACGTTGCAGGTTACCACGAAATATCTCAACGGACTGATTGAGCTTATCCACTCGAACCTGAACGGAAACCAGCAAGAGTCTGCCTCTATCGAGACGAGCAAAAAGCATTTCCATCAAACGCTGGAGAATATCAGAAGCAGGCAATACGAGGGGGTGGTGTTGTATCCGAGTTAGATGTACGATTAATCATGTCTGCAGATACCAAATCATCTCAGATGTACTGCATTGTAATTATCTCAGATATCCCGCATTGTAAATTCACGAGTTCTGTCCATATTATGTGCAATGCCGAACGTCCAATGAGTGCACTGAGCTGCGTCTTGGCGACAGCTCTAACTAGTCCACGCGGCTTCAGGGGCCACTAAGGTTGGGGCGGAGCAGCGTCACCACCAAACCATCAAGGATAGTCAACGGCCTTCCTGCAACGTTGGTGGCCCATCATTTTTTATCTATCCCTTTAATTCTGTACCTCGTCTTGCCCTTCTTTGCACGCATTTTCTTTGTTTCTTTTACATCCGGCTGTTCTTCGTTCCGTTCGTTCCTTACCTACTGTTTCAGAGCGCCCGGCACTTGTCACGCAACGTCGCCCCCGGGCACGATAGATGGCCCTGCGCAAACAACATGCCTTCGGAAAAGGTGCCCTTTTACGACCCCACGCCGCCGACGTACGATGAGGCCCTCGCCGGCAGCAGTCGATGGGTGCCGCCTGCTCGTGATGCCGCCGACCAGCGCGGCGCCACACAGACGGAGCAGCAGTCGCTGCTGAGGCAGGCCGGCAATGGCGAGTCCTCCCGCAGGACTGGATACCACCCGCCGACGGTCGAGACAGACGACGAGTCCGATGATGATGGCCTGCTCAGCGACGGCGACTCCGAGGAGGAGCAGGTACGACGTGAGATTGAGGAGATGGACATGGAGGAGCCCGATCGGTCCCTGAGCTCGACGTGGCGCAAGCGACTGCGGATTCCCTCGTGGAAGTGGTCCTGGCGACCAAGATTACCGCGTCTGCGCATTCAGCTTCCCTCCCGATCGGCCGAAACCGAGAACCCAACCGAAGAACCTTCAGCAGCATCTGCGTCCCGATTCAACTTTGAAAACTTTCAAATACCCCAGGTCAACACCATGTTTCTGGTTCTTACCTTTGCGCGCATCCTGGCGCTATTCATTATCCTCGGCTTCTTCTGGTTCCTGTTTACTAGCGGACTTTTTTCGGGCCTCAACTCGCCCCTCACGAGTGGCATGCGCTTCAACGCCGAGGACCTGCGCAACTTTTTACAGCAGCGCGTCGAGCCTATGCGCATGCGGGCTTCTGTCCAACACTTTTCCAGTTACGCCCACCTTGCCGGCACCGAGGGCGACTACGCCGCCGCTCGCGACGTTTATGCCATGTTCAGCAAGGCCGGCCTCGACCGTGTGACCATGGAGGAATATTTTGTATATATAAACTATCCCCGCCAGGACGGCCGAAATGTGCAGATTTTGGACGACAGCGGCAAGGCCACCTGGACGGCCAAGATAGATGAGGAAGAGCGCCACCACGAGACGGCCGGCCGCCAGACGCTCGCATTCCACGCACACTCGAAATCAGGCGACGTACGTGGACCCTTGATCTACGTCAACTACGGCTCGAAGGCAGACTACGAAAAACTGAAAAGCGACGGAGTAAAGACGGAGGGTGCAATTGCGCTAGTGCGGAATGGAGGTACTGAAAAAAGTACTGCCTTGAAAGTGAAGCTCGCGGAGATGAATGGCTTCGTCGGTGCCCTCGTATACAATGACCCGAAAGATGATGGCTTTACCCTGGGTGACGTGGCTCCTCAGGGCAGGTTCATGCCCACCGACGGTGTGCACGGCGACTCCGTCAGTCTGATGAACTGGATTCTGGGAGACGTGCTCACCCCGCAGTGGGAAAGCGAAGAGCAATCGCCGCGCGTCAAGGTAAGCGACGCTGTTGGACTGGTCCAGATCCCCAGTCTGCCGCTGGCCTGGCGAGATGCGCAACCACTACTTCAGAGCCTCAAAGGTCACGGTCAGGCGGTCCAACCCGACTGGAACGGTGCTGTGCCCGACGTGGAGTGGTGGACGGGCGACTTAAGCTCCCCTACTGTGCGTCTGCAAAACGAGCAGGACGAGGTGGAAAAACAAAAGATATGGAACGTATATGGGAGGATCGAAGGCATGGAGACGGGCTCCAAGTCGATCATCATTGGCAATCACCGCGACTCGATGGGATTCGGCGCGGCCAACCCGCATACGGGCACCGCCGTCATGATTGAGCTGGCGCGAATCTTTGGCGATTTGGTCGACCGAGGTTGGAAGCCGCTGCGCAGCATCGAGTTTATGTCGTGGGACGCGGCCGAATATAACCTAATTGGGTCTACGGAATTTGTCGAGAAGAACCTTGACCGACTAAAAAAGGACGCCTACGCGTACATTGATCTTGGCGATGCCGTGACGGGCACGACGTTTTCTGCGGCCGGGTCACCACTCCTTGAAAAAGCGCTTATGCACGCCCTCGGCCGCGTCATCGATCCCATGGCCAACGAAACGCTCAAGACGCTCTGGGGTCGCGAAAATACGCAGCTCCTCGATCTGAGCACCGGCGCCGGCCCGAGCGACTACATTCCGTTCCAGGACATTGCCGGCACCAGCTCCATCCACCTCGGCTTCGCGGGGGAATCGTACCCGTACCGCTCGAGCTACGACACATTTGAGCTGGTGGACCAAGTCATTGACCCGGGATTCGTGTATCACGGGCTAATGGGGCAGATTGTGGGCTTGCTACTGCTTGACCTGTCTGATCGTGCTATTCTTCCGTTTGACACGAAGCGCTACGGCGACAAGCTCAAGATGTGGCTGGACAACCTGGAGAATTGGACTAATAACCGCGCTCGCGGCAAGCTGTCGTTTGAGGAACTCAAGGACGCCGCGGGCATGATTCAGCACAATGCGGAAAAGTTTGGTCGTTGGGAGCTCGAGTGGGACTCGGCAGTGCTGGCGAGCAATGGGTGGGAGTCGAACGAGTATGGGGCGGCGCGCACCATGTACAATGACAAGATGGCGCAATTTGAAACGGCGCTTCTGGATCCGGATTTTGGCGGTGGCGTAAGTTTCTGTTCCTGTCGTTACTGATCTATGCTAACCAATTTCAGATACCCAATCGCACACAGTTCAAACACGTCGTCTTTGGCCCGCCGTTGCTGTCGACCAACGATGAGGCGCTATTCCCCGCCATTCGTGACCTGATTGAAGCCGAGGACTGGTCGGGAGCCAAGGAGGCCATGGCTAAGACGGCAGGCATGCTGCGGCATGCAGGCGCGCTGCTGTCCATGTCGGAGCCTTAGCTTACATGTATTCTACGCTGGCATTCACGGAGTTGGGTATTTAACTAATTGATTTGTTGCAACGCTAACCAACGCCATGCCGTACTGGCAATGCATTAAACATGGGGGTTTACTATCCTAATCTGGTAAAATCGTGAAGACGGCTAATTTGGAAAAATTCGAGCAGCTCAACCTAGGAACTCATGAAATCATAAAATGCAGCTCATCACCCATCACTTTTCGGAGTCCAGCTACCATTTCAGCACCTTTTGCGGGAAAAATTCGTCAATGAGGTCCATATAGTAGGGCTTGAGCTCCTCGACGCTCGGGACGTCGTCGCTCTTGCTGTACAGGTCGTACGGATTAAACGCCTGAACGGCACTAAGCATGGCCCAGTCCTTGTCGCACATGAGGTGGCGGTAAGCGCCCTCGCGGTGCCACGGGTAAAAGGAGTGATAGCGGATCATGGCGAGGGCCTCGTCGGGGAGGCAGGACTGGTCGCGGACGACGTGGTACAGGTACTCGTCGTGGCCCCAGCTCAGCATGACGTTGTCGAGGCCGCAGCCAGGCGCGTAGATGCCGAGCGGCGACGAGTAGATGGGGTGGCGGGCGTCGGGGTTGGCGGGGAAGGTGTCCGCGGCCAGGACGATGCGCGGGTCAAAGGCGCAGCCGACGGGAAAGGTATCGCCGACGACGTCCCACTGGCCCTGCGTGCCGAGCTCGTCAAAGAAGAGCATCAGCTTGCCGAGGTCGTGGATGAGCCCGGTGACCTGCATCCAGCGCGGCTTGCCGTCGCGGCGAATCGCCTCGGCGGACTGCAGCAGGTGCTCAATCTGCGAGAGGGACGTGTCCGGGTCTGACTCGTCGATGAGCGTGTTGAGCTTCTCCATGGCCTCCCAGATGGTCAGTTCCGGCCGCGGGCGGGAGGCGGAGTGGAAGCGGCTGCGCGCGGCGAGGTTGTAGGCCACCGTCTGCTTGGCGTGCTGCTCGCGGTAAAAGTTTTTGACGCGGTCGCACGCCGTCTCGTACTGCCGAAAGGTGGCCTTGTCCTTGGAGGCGTCAAACTGCGAGGCCGAGTCGTACTTGATGGCGTTGACGTCGTCGATGGCGTCGGAGGTGTCCTCGAGCGCCTGGCCGGCCTTGGTGACGACGGGCACGGGAGGGGGGGAGTCGGAGAGGGCGGTAGGTGCCATGATGAATTAGAAACGGGGAATTTGAAGAATGTGCGTTTTTGGCAATGTTTGGGTTGAAAAGTTGTTTTTGTTTTGTTGGCTGAGAGAAGGGTAGCAAGCTTGGGTCAATAGGCGAGCAAGGCTTTATATCGCAAATGCCATCACCTCGCGGGTAAACGCAAAATTGAAATCGAATGAGAATTCTACGTCACTTGTGTGCATGGCGCCGGCGACCATTTACACAGCGGAGATCGTTCCATCTTCATGCCCGCGTTTTGCGGGTTGTATGATGGAGATTGATGTAATTCTCGGCGGACATTTCTTAAAGAGGATGTTTCCATAAAGCCTAGCGCCGAAGGTTGCCTGGAGCTAACAATGGGGGGGCCGGTCGACAGCGCCGGCGTGTGTTGCCGAATTAGGGAATTTCTTTTTATAACTTACTTCAAAAGACCAGATTGGAGCAAGGGCCATGGAAATTCTTTATTAGCTAGAATATAAGGGCAAACCCCCACGGTCGTTGCGCGGCGGGCCGCCAAGTTTCTTGGCGGCCCGGTTCGCGATCAGCTGGCCGGCGCATGGTTCCGTTGCTCGTTGTGATTTGCGTTTTTTGGTAACGGTTGGTTAATCTGGACTTGGCGGGGTAAAGAGTATTAATTATTAGCGAGAGAAAAAAGTTCGCCCTGTCCACATTCGTGCATCTGCACATCAAGTTACTTGACGTGCTTCACCCCCCTCCTCTCTCTGCCAAAAAGTGCCCGTGCCCGGCGAGAGCTGCCGCATGTTGACGCGAATGTAGGTGCATCATCGGCCACTCTTTGGATAGTATGCTCAGTATGTTGCCGCCCGCTGACCGTTACGACGGGCTTTGATGCCATGCAGGTGAGGCTCGTGCCTGGAAAGTGGGCAGGCGGAAAAAGGGGAAATGTCGGCGGCAATTCGGAATGAGTTGCAGACAATGGCTCTATAGCGTAAGGTGCTCCGAACCCATTCGTAGACTACTCACATACCCTTTTTTCTTACTTCTTAATTCTTCGGAATGCTGTTCTCACTAATGCCTCCAGTCGATCCGAGTGAACATGGTCTCGACTCAGTGATGCATGGGCGACCCCCAAGTTGTCGACGGTGGACTAGCATGCGGGCCTCCGTGCAATGCAGATGGAGCTATCTGGCCAAAGAATTATGTGGCGAGTCTGTAAAGACTTGGCCAAGTTGACAATGAAAGGGTCATAGGCTGGTATAATGCCTGCTACATTCGCCGCCTGGCGATTGTCATGAGGAATACATCGATCGGGACATTCCTGGTGGCGAGAGCAGCACGGCCATCCTTCTCGTACTCCTGCAGTACTACATTAAACTTACTCAGCCATTGAAGTAAATTGCATAAGGCGTGACCATGTTAGCTTGAATGCAGTTTGTGCTTGCGAGACCTCATAGTCCCGTGAGCGAGGGAATGGCGCCTGATCCGGGTTCGCTGGACTCTCCCAATTGACTTTGATTCCCGAAATAAGTCGCGAAATACCTCTGAGTATATATTATGTATTGAAGTCCTCAAATTAAATCTTTCTTGCCATAGAATCCCGAGATAAAGCCGCAACTGATTTGTGGCCTGATTGCTCCCTCATCAGACGTCCAGTCGTCCGTTATCAGCGACCAAGACTGTCATTGCCAGAACCACTGCTCAAAACTCAATCTGTAGCTAAAGACGGCTTGGAGGTAGCAGAACGAGGAATTAAAGAAGAACTACAATTCGTGGGGGTTCATCAACGATGGCGGCGGCTGTGGTAGTGATTATAGGTGGTAGATTGCGAACTGGCTATGATGGCAATTTGCGGACAATTTGATTGCTGAACGTCTTCGACCGAGCTTCACTTTTGAGTTTAGCTTTTTCTCTTTTCCTTTTGACTTTTTAGCTGTCGGTTGTGGAAGCCTACTGAACCGATATTCGTGATGAACCTGCTTTGTCGGAGCGGCAACACTGCAGCTTGACGCTGTCAAAACCACCTCAGTTGGCTATATAAGGGACCATCTACTATGCCCGTCTCAACTCAACCTGAGAGACCTAACCCATACCTGCTTCCTGTTTTGTTACAGAGATAAGCATATGCCTGTCGAAGGCTCGTGGTGGGATAGCTGATTGCATCTCCCCTCGCCTCGGCACATCTACTCGTCAACAAAGCAGAAACTTGCTTTTCGACGTGGGCCTTTTTTCTCACATTCTTTCTTTAAAAGCATGCCCAGAGAGGCAATCACCGAGCATATGACGAAGCAACAAAGGAATCAACACGGGGTTGTTAGCGTCAATGGCTCGCCGCCTCGTCTTCCTCAGGGCTTACATGCCGCCGCGCTGATCCGCAGCAATACTGCGTCAGCGCTGACAATTTACTTGATTCTTCTCATCCACAATTTTGGACTTTACAACTTTTGACAAGCTGTGAGACTGTCTTCGATCATGTCTCTCTTCACTGCAGCACTGACCATCTCGGCCGCCTTGCCACTCGCCACGGCCTGGATCCCGACTGTCAAATCCGTGTACGAGTTTGGCAACATCGCGGATCCGGCGCTGAACCGCGACTCGTGCGGCTCCGTGCGAGTCGACGACCGCATGCTGTGGACGTTCCGCGACACGCAAGGTTTGGCGGCGACGGCAAGCCGTCGCTGCCCGTGTGGTCGAGCAGCGCGGCGTGGACCAACTTCAACGGGCTGGCGCTGCCAGACACGCGCATGTACGCGACGAGCAACCAATACCCGTACTTTTCGCAGCTGGCCAGCGAGTGTCCGACCAACTCGGCCGGCGGCTGCCCCGACGGTACGCGCTACGCCATCTGGCCCGATCAGCCCCCGGCTATCACGGCGCGCAGCGGCAGCATCTGTACCGGGTACACGTGGATCGCGCGGCAGCACATCCGGAGTGACTTTAGCAGCGTGATCAAGGACCCGAAAGTCTCGCTGTATAAGTTTGTCTACGACGTCAAGAGCGCGGATCGCAACGCAGTCCCGCGCATGACAATCGTCAACGAGGCCATTTTCCCGCAGGGCAGCTTCCCGTTTGGCACGCACGGTAGCGCCGTCAAGGACGGGCTCGTCTTCCTCTGGGGGAAGGCGTCCAACGGGCGCGTCGCCTTGGCGCGCGTGCCGACCGGCGCCGTCGAGGATGCGAGCCGCTACGAGTACTACGTCGACGGAAAGTGGACGTTGCAGCGGCCCGGCATCGACAACCGCGGCGTCGAGGTGGCCAACTCGAGCGCTGGCGGGCAGGGCACGTACTTTTACTCGCCGTTTTGGAAGAAGTGGGTGTGGATGGGCCAGGGTGCACTGGGCATCGCAGCAGATTTTTATATTACGACGGCGAATATCCCAGAAGGGCCGTGGGATGCGCCGCAGAGCTTCTATAGAGGAAAAGATGGTAGCGCGCCGCTGTCGGCGTACACGCTGCAGGCACATCCCGGTATGCACTTGGCTGGATATCATGATGGAAATGATGTTTTCATCTCGTATACCAAGAATGATGATGTGTATACCACGCCACTCATCCGAGTCTTTTTCAACTAGAGTTACCTGGGCTACGATGGACTGCCATAAACAAGCCGTCTTGAAGTTCATGTTGCAGTCCATTTCAAACCATAGTCACATACAACGAATTTCAGACTTATGGTTGTCAAAGAACTCATCAATACAGTTCATTGAGAGGTTTCTGGAAGCAGATCATAGACTTGGACGGGAATACTGCGGGCGTAGGGAGTGGACTCGGGTTGGCAACTTCGGTGCGAAGTGGCATCATCACATGCTGTGAATGGTACAGGACTCGGTTGTGTTTGCAACTCTTTTGCCTGTGACTCTGGCTTAGGGTTGAGAATGTTTATACAACGAATTAAATCATTTCAAACGCGTTATCCCCATTTCTCCTGCCACGTCTGCTAGTTATGGATCCCGCCACCAGCCTTACCGTGACCCCACATGCCGCAACCGTTGAATTATTATTTTGATTCAGCTTATCGGTTTTTTTTTGACCCCGACAAGGGGCTGACCTGCAAGTCAACGGCTACGAATCAAGAGCACGATCTCGACGCGCAACCTGGCCAATCCCGCATCGACGGTCGTCCTGTCGGTCTACGCGCGCAGACATGGTCATGCTTCCGCTCGGCAGGTTCTTGGCCGGCACGCCCTGTTGGCCGTTGCACAAGCAGTTCCGCCGCACCGTTTTCATCGCCGCCGTCGCCCTCTTCTTCGTCGTCGTGCTTCAGCTTCGCTACCATGGCAGCCCGCTTCGTAGAGCGCCGCCCGAGCCCAAGCCCTACCACGTCAACACCATTGACGACGACAATGAGCCGCGCACCATGGTCACGTCCAGCGCCTTTCACCCCATTTCGTTCCCGCCGGGCCACAACAAGACGCTCCAGGAGCTGTGCGCCAGCTTTCCCCGCCACCTGCTCGCCCGCATCCAGCCTGTGCTCAAGACGGGCTTCACAGACGAGCCGGGGCGCATGCTGTCGCAGATGGAGAGCTGCAGCGCCTGCTTCCAGCCCGGTGACCTACTCATCTTTTCCGACCTCGATGATACGTACCAGGGCCACGAGATCATTGACATACTCGCGACGCTGCCGAGATCATACCACGAGTTTGAGTCGTTCAAGCCGTATTTTGAGCAGAAACGCTTACGCGACAGCGGAGACGCCGTCACCAACCCGGATGCGCTCAAGGCTATTGACGGCTGGAAGCTCGATAAGTTCAAGTTTCTTCCCCAAGTGCAACAGGCGTGGCAGATGAAGCCAAATCGGGACTTTTATGTGTTTTATGAGACAGATACGTGAGTATGACTGCATAGCAAGAGATATACGCCGTTGCCACTAACATAGCGCCGCCCTTGCAGTTACGTCTTTTGGGATCCTCTACTGCGCTTCCTCGACACCCTCGATCCGGACACGCCTCTCTACCTAGGCTCTGCTTCCCCAGGCAGAGGAGACGAATTCGGAAGGAATACACTTTTTGCCAACGGCGGCCCGGGCTATGTGCTGAGCCGTGCGGCGGTAAAACAGTTGCTGCAGCGCAGAATTGGTCCGACAGGCGCTTACCTCGACCCCCCGTTTGCGGAGAAATATCGCTACCTCATGCATGATGCGGAGTGCTGCGGCGACAGTGCCCTCGGATTTGCTTTGTGGCAGAACGGGATCCAGATGCACGCCCTGTATCCCATGTTTGCTCAGCACCCGATACAGCATCTGCCATTCGACGCCATGCGCTGGTGCTCGCCGCTCTTTACCCTGCACAAGACTAGTTTTGACGATATGCGAGCTCTGTTTCAGTGGGAGTTTACTTCCCGATCCAACGACGTAAGTCTGATTCCTGGCGTACACGCGCATCCCGAAGCAGTGCTTTTGCTTACAGATAGATGTACAGTACGCCATGCGGCATCAAGATCTGTGGGAGTTTCAAAAGCCCGGCAGCGAAATGCGGCGCACAAGCTGGCGCAATGACGATAGATTCGGGCGCAAGGTGGAAAACGTCAGCATCGCTACCGGAGAAGAATGTGAGGCGCACTGCCGGTCACTCGGCGAATGTTTCATGTGGTCGTGGCGTGGAAACGCCCTCAAGGAGTGCTTCGTGAGCGAGGGCGTCATGCTCTACGGACAAGAGGCCCAACCAGAGGAGATTGAACGCAAAAAGGAGGCCGATCCGGACAAGACTGAACAAGAAGAGGGCGCACCCGAGGAGGTGGAGCGGATTCCGGTCACGTACATGTCTGGCTGGATCGTGGACAAGGTCAAGGAGTGGAAAACAAATCACGATTGCAACGACACGCTCTGGTTGTCGCACAGCTTTAGCCGCATGTTTTAGGGGTCGGAGGCCGATGCTGATGAATAGACTCACGAGGAAACCAGACCAGATGAGATGTATATACGCTGTATTATAATTTAGAATATAGGAACCAAAGGCCATTAAATTAGACATGTCAAGTATAACCGCACGCTCAAGATGTAATAATCTTAAGCCATATTTTCCAAAGACTTGACGACCCAGTCAGGTACTTATCTGCTGTGTACAAGCTGAGTACAGGCCGCGGACGACGATATCATAAAAGGCGCCGATGCCGTCGAGCTCGAAGAAGTCATGCGGGGAGGTCCAGACGATGAAGGGAGGGGGGCAGATGACCAGTTATTAAAAAATCACCAGAGTCGTTTGGTTGGCGGATATATGTTCAGGGCTGCGAATCCTATGCGACGCGTGGATGCGCGGGTGATGACTCCATGACCAGGGCTGACTTTAATTTACGCCTCAAATTCAGCTGGCGCCGCATCTGCCCACAGCATAACCCTATCAGAGACTTCACAGTTGACAAGGGCTCTCTCTCAGAGTCATCACCGGCAACGGTGCCGCTGCCGGTGGCGTATTGTCTCAGCCATGGCTGGCGACGATTGGGCGAGGAGCGGTGCCTGGAGACCAACAAGACCCCCTTTCGCGTCCATCGGTTCCCGCATGCCAGCTCTGGTCAAGTAATATTAATGGCCCTGAGTCGACGAGGATTATCACAGGCGAAAGCTGAGCAGGGCCCACGATAGGCCCACGATGGGCTTGTTGGACTTTGGATGGTCCGCAAAGCAGGGGAGCATATGAATGGAGAATGGAGCGCAGACGAGCAGACTTTTCTTCTTGTTTCGTTTATGAGAACAGCATGGCAAGGGTTATAGTAGATTGCCAAGAGAATTGCCTATAATAATCATTTATCCGCGTGTCTGTCCCCCCTGGTTCAAGACTGGCTTGTCTCTCCAGGCTGGGAAAGCACGAGACACATTTGCCGAATCTGCCAGTTCGACCATGACTCTTTGCATGGCAAGTCTGCCGATCGTAGGTGCACTGATTCGTTCCATCTACAAAGGTCGTATGGGCGTCTCTGCCAGTGCAGGAATAAAACAGCAACCAAACAATCTGCTTGTTACAAGATGGCCCCTCCTCCCCTTCCAAGGCCAGCTCCAGGTGGCCCTTTCCCCTAACTTTTAATTGCACCCGCACCACACGAAGCAACCAACTGGACTCGACGTCGCGTGGGGGCTGTGTGGCAGACACTAAAAGTGCAGCCCCATGTTCCACCAGTGTGGCAGCCAGTGGCTTTTCCAAGATTTCTTCGATGCGACCCTGCGACGGAGCTAGAAACGAGGGTGGTGGAGCCAGGACTGTACTCGACGCCCAGCCGATCTTTTCTGCGTTGTCTTTTGTGGGTGGTCTTTTGTGGTGTTATAACGCTCAATAACTAACTCATAGCCAAACCGGATGAACCGAGTGAGGCCGGCTCATCCTTGTCCGGAGGGGAGGGGGCGAAAGTGGTCGCAACTGAATAACTATGCATACTCTGTTATATGCCACCAACACTAAAACTTTATCTTCTCCACCTACCTTGCGTGACCAGATCTGAGACTTTGTTCTTCTTCTCTTGCCCGCTCATCCGGCGGAGATCAATATAATCGGGTTGCGCGCCGTCTGTTTCCGAGCCGGCCTGCGCTTTCGTGTCCTCTTTTTCGAAACTGTCGCAGGTTTTTTTTTTACGGGATTGTATCGGATCAGCAACAAGCTTTTTCTCTCCCGCATCATCATCATCATCATCATCATCATCATCATGTTGCAGCCACGCGAAATCGAGACGCCGTTCAACAAGTCGCCGCTGGTGCGGGCCGTGACGGCGTTTCTCATGGTCTTTAGCATCCTCGCCGTCGTCACCCGCATCGCCACGCGGCTGCTCACGGCGGGCAGTCTGAAGCACGACGACCACACAGTGATTGCTGCGACAGTAAGCTTTGCGGCCGGCATTCGAACGGGGGTTTATTCAGGCATGGTTGGGTGCTAATACGGGGTCTAGGCGCTGGCCGTTGTGCAGTCGATAGTCGTCATTGTGCTAGGCGCAAACGGCTTCGGTCAACATAATTACGCACTTAGCGATGGTCAGATTTCGACCATTCTCAAGGTATGAGCGCCTGCAGACAAAAAAAGGAAAAAAAGCACAGGTTGCGGGTTGCTATTCGTTCTGTGCTGACTGGCTGCCAATTACAGTGCTTGTACGCATCCGGCATCCTGTACATTGTGACTCTTGGAGTCACAAAAATCTCAGCATGCATGACGGTCATGAATGTGGCGCCGCTCGGTCGCAGGCGCGGTATCTTCTTCGTCATGGGCGCTACTGGCGTCTGGGCAGTGGCCTCAGTTGTTGTTGTCGTGTTTCAATGCCAAATCTCCTCGCCGTGGAACTTTTACACGGGGCAATGCGTTGATTTGGTATGGATACAAAGGAGACCCCTCATTGTCTACCGAGTCTGACTTTATGACAGCCTGCGTTCTGGATGTTTTTCGAGATTCTCAACATTCTTACTGATCTTGCCACAATCGTCGCCATGATGGAGCTGGTTTGGAACATTCAAGCGCAAAAGTCGATGAAGAGCCTAGTCATCTTCATCTTTGGCAGCCGCGTCCTGTAAGCTCAGCCACGGCATCGTATCTTGTTTGCATGCAAGACTAACAAGCTACCAGCATCTTCCCAGCTGCCATCTGTCACATCATCTACCTCAAATGGGCCGTGACCGAGTTCAAGTCCACCGGCGAAACCTTTGCCTTTTGGCCGCCCATCATCATCCGGCAGGTGGTGCAGTGCCTCAGCATCGCCACGGCCTGCATCCCCTACCTCAAGCCGTTCCTGGACAACCTCGAGTCCGGGCAGATGCGCGCCGGCGACGCCCTCATGTACATGAAGTCCGGCTCCGGTCACAGCGGCAACAAGAGCGGCAACAAGAGCGCCGACCGCAAGAAGACGACGGCCGCCAGCGGCTCGCGCACGGCAGCCGGCCCTAGCAGCAGCGCACACAAAGCGAGCAGCTCGCGGCCGTCGACGAAGCCCTTTGAGCTGTCCAACATGGCCAACACCTCCAAAGGGCCAAATGTGACGACGACTATTATGCATGACGACGCACAGCCCTCATGGGATGGGCAGAGCCAATCCAGCCAAACGGTGCTGGTGCAGCAGTCGTGGCGTGTCGATGTGGAGGCTCGGCCCCAGTCGCAAGCATGAACAGGAATTGTAAGAAAAGAAGAATGAGTACTTAATTAGAACATAACTAGCCTGTTTTGCATGCGTAGAGCTCAAAATGAGCACCATTTTAGAAATGATTAATATGATTCATTTACCGCTCGGTCAGCATGATGGCAGAACCTTTTGACGGGCGTTCTGGAACAAGCAAATAGCGGGAATCACCCGAGGGCTATCTCGGCGAGTCAGTCCAGGTACGGCAGTCATCTGAATCAGGAATGGTGGCGCCGCATACGCCACGATCCGTAGCACTGCCAGCTCATGTCTAGCAAAAAGTCTTGCGAGTGAAACATGGCGCTCGCTTCTGTACTTCTTTCCGACGCATGCACGGTCTAACTACCGACGGCCAGCGCAACACAACGTCCCATGGCATAGAGAGAGAGAGAGAGAGATATGAGACGATGATTCTCTGCTATAGCTCATAATTGGCTAGTTACTCTTGCCACTGCAAATAGGGGGCGGGGGAGGAGGTTATCAGCTTTGAGAATGTTGGGGACACGAGAATGAGCTGTCGCGGTTACGAATATGCTCTCCCTTCTATAGCCTCTCTTCACCAATGAGAGCTCGAATTTTCAGTGCGAATTTGCGATAAATGTTCAGTATAACAACCCGCTCTATAGTACCGCCTTATTGTCCCCTGGAACCTATAGCTGTCGCATGATTTTGCATCTCTTACAACGCATGGCGCCGCCCACCCAGTCTGGGCCGAAAAGTGGCGAGGGGGACGCCGCCTACGCCAGGATGCTCTGCAACAAGACGGGCAAGCACGCCAGAATGGGGGTCCCTGCAAATTGTTCTATGGAGATGGAAGCTGGGATCCGAGAAATGAAGAGGAAGCAGCTGCTGAAGAAAGCCTAGCCCACGCAATAGTCTAGTTTTATCTCAATCTTAGTGTCTTGGGACTATAGACCAATACCCACATGATACATGGGACCCGTGGTCAACTTGGCAACTTTTGCAAGCGATGGAGCAAACTGCACTGGCCAAGTTGGCCAAGAAGGGCTTGTTGAGCACGTTGACCAATTCTCTCTCTCGTCCCCTGCTCGGCGGGCTTCTGATTAACTACCTCGTGAGCGGTCGGGTTATTTGTCTATTTGCTGGTGAATGACTCGGGTCGCGTGGCACCCTGGTCGAATCGAGCCGCCTGAAAACGGACCAGTCGTCGCAGGAAAGAGGGTTATCGGACAACCTTGACCACTCTCATTGTCCAGCCAGCAACAGAGACTGCACAACGAGGACCCTCTTTCATCCAGAGAGCCGAGCCCATAGTTAGTTACAGGTGGTTGGCAAACGACTTGGCCTTTTTCCCGCCCCTAAATAATCTGCCCCATCTACCAGGCTGGTTTTGGTGTTGGGTTATTACTTATCCCGCTCTTGTTGGTGCGTTGGTATTATATCCTGGGACCGCGCGCCTCGTGGCCGCAAGGACATACTCGGTACATCCACCAGGGGCCCCCTCCCCTCTTGACGTTGCATTGAGACGCCGCACCACCCCCGCCTGCAGTTCATCGGCATTGAGTGTCTCAAATATCTGGCGAATTTTCCCTTTTTCTGAATCATATAACACAGTCTTTTGCCGTCTCGGGGTTCCCCCCTCAATCAATCGCCTTATTTTCTGTCTTGTGTTTCTTTTTTAAAAGCGGTTCGCAGAGAAACATAGACTGCTGTTGCCCACAATGAGTCGAGTACATATGGAAAACCACGAGCTCAGGGAGATGGGCCCCGATACCAAGGGGTCCCGGACGCACCTCGATGACATTTCGCAGCGCGAGTATGAGGATCGCGCGCAGCTGATGCGCCTGGGCAAAAAGCCCGCCCTCAAGGTAAGTTTCCCCCAAATGGACCATCAATTAAAAGAAGAAGAAGAAGAAGAAAAAAAGAGAGAAAGAAAAAAAAGAACATTGGTTTCTAACATGCAATGAATGGGTAGCGCAACTTTAGCTTCTTGACCATTCTCGGCTTTAGCTGCGCCGTCCTCGTCACCTGGGAGGGCACGCTCATGAGCTTCGCGCCGGGCCTTTCCAACGGCGGTCCCGGCGGCCTCGTGTACGGCTTCCTGTTTGTCTGGGCCGGCAACCTGACCGTCTTCTCGACGCTGTGCGAGCTGGTCTCGATGGCGCCGACGTCGGGCGGCCAGTACCACTGGGTGTCGATGATGGCGCCGCGGAGCTGCGCCAAGTTTCTCAGCTACATCACGGGCTGGCTGACGGTGGCCGGGTGGCAGGGCACGGCGGCGTCGGGTGCGTACCTGGCCGGCAGCATGCTGCAGGGCCTCGTCAGCTTCACCCGGCCCCAGTACAACGGGCAGACGTGGCAGGGCACGCTGATTGTCTGGGCCGTGGTGCTCGTCGCCGTCTTCATCAACACCGTCGTCAGCTCGCTGCTGCCCAAGATTGAGGGCATGATTCTCGTGCTGCACATTGTGGGCTTCTTTGGCGTGCTCATCACGCTCCTGACGTTTGGCGCGCAGGGCGATGCGTCTGCCGTCTTTGCCACGTTTCGCAACGAGGGCGGGTGGCCCACGCAGGGCCTTTCGTTCTTTGTCGGCCTCTTGGGACTCATCTTTTCCTTTGCCGGTATGTCCTGTACGCTTTCTGCGGCGTGTATACATGGTTGCTAATCTACATGGTGCCTGCAGGTGTCGACTGTTCTTTTCACGTAAGAATTACATCCAATGATGCCTGCTTTCAGACAAGTTCTTGGTCAACGCCCAACAATCCAACTAACACTTTTCCTAGATGTGTGAAGAAGTTCAAAACCCTTCCATCGCTGTGCCCCGGTCCATCATGGGTAGTCTGTTTATCAACGGCCTCATGGGTTTAGCAATGGTCATTTCCATGCTCTTTGCCGCCACCAACATTGATGAAGCCCTCCAGTCGACCAGCGGATACCCATTCATCGAAATCTTCTTCCAAGCAACGGGGTCCAGAGGCGGCACCGCCGTCATGGCCTCGCTGATTATCTTCATGACCATCTCTGCCGTCGTCGGTGTCATTGCCACAACGTCCCGAATGTTCTGGGCTTTTGCCCGTGATCGCGCTCTGCCATTTTGGCGCACATTGTCCAAGGTACGAGGAGCGGACTATGGACGCTGCATCAGAGGCAAAAGAATACTGACAAAAAGACCAGGTCGATCCTACTACCCAGGTACCCATCTGGGCCATCGGCGTCACAAGTCTAATCTCCTGCCTCTTGGCCCTCATCAATATTGGCTCCACGGTCGTGTACAATGCACTCGTCTCGTTGTCCATTACCGGTTTGTACTCGTCCTACATGATTGCCGCCTCTCTGCTGTTGTGGCGCCGATGCACCAACGGCTTCTCGCTGCCCGACGCGAGCTCCCTTCCTGCTCTCGCGGATGGCGACAACACAGAGGGACTCGTATGGGGGCCGTGGCGTGTACCGGGCATTCTCGGCATTGTCAACAACAGTCTCGCCTGCGCCTACCTGTTCACCATGTGGTTCTTTACCTTTTGGCCACCGGCCCTCGTGTCCGAGGCCAAGGACATGAACTTTAGTGTTTTGATGACGGGATTTGTCGTCATCTTTAGCATCGTGTACTACCTTGTTTGGGCAAAGAAGGACTACAAGGGACCTATTCGCGAAGTCTAGCTTTGGGGATATTCTCAGCTGAGGCGGCTGTTGTGCAACGTGCTCTCGGCAACTCTGGTATGTTGGTGTCAAGCAGGCATGGGATAATAATGCACGGCCTAGTGCGGGCGTTCTTTTTTTTTTTTTTTTTTTTTTTTTTTGGCGTAACAGTTGAATAGTGGCAGGTTACACTTCAGCAACATTGCCGCTTTCAATGTGCGTTGAATAACGCATATTTAAAACGAGAAGCAGTCTCACGACGCAACTTATAAGATTCATTGTTACTGTAAATATAGAATAGATGTGTGCATAAGCATTTTTTACTATTACTTTCTTACTACACAGTGCTCTGGTCCCGTCGTAGCAGTGGCTCGGGTTCTCTAGGAAGCCTGTCGCACTCGGACTTTGATCGCAGGCCTTGGTGCACACTTCTGTGATGACAGCTCAGGGCTGCCGAGGGCATCATTACTTTCTCCTCGTGCAACTTCCATGCCGAATGAATGTGGTAGATTGCAGAGATTGAGTTCCCCTGGTGCGCCACCACATCAACTAACGTCGGCTACCCACTTCTCGGCACCACCCACTTCTCGGCAGGGCACCTAAATCACAACCCACCACGCAGAATCTTTATAAAAAATCTAAATAAAATTTAAATAATATAAAAATACTACTTATAAGTAAATAAATTAATAATTAATTAGCCCTTAGATAGGTTATATAGTATTTAACTAGGAATACTATTATTATTAATTTACTCTAGTTAGACTAATTTATCTATCTAGTACCTCTATTATTTAAAAGTATAGGAAAAACTAGATTCCCTAGAGGAAAACCTATACTTTATCTTATTACTATAGTCTTATATTAGCTTCTAGTAGGTGCTAGTAAGGCCCCTCTTCTTAATTAATTAGGCATGTACCCTATAGACTTAGTCTACCTCTTACTAGGTTAGGTAATAGTTAGCTAGGTTAGACACTTAGACCTAGCCCTAGGCTATAGCTTATTCCTTAAGATTTTATAGGCTTTTATACTCTTATTCTTAGGTAGGTTATTTATAGCTTTCCTTTAGTAAACTATTATACTAATACTAAGGCTATATTAGGTATAGGTTATAATACTTTTATTAGGTTACTAGTAGTAGGTGCTAAATAGGCTTACTAATAGATATATTAAATATTATATTTACTATTATGTCGGTCTGAATCGACCACTACTAGGGCTTGCCCCT
>JARJPP010000452.1:0-35651 GCA_030782485.1 Beauveria brongniartii
TCCTTCTTCTCTTCTTCATTCCTTGCCATGGTGCAGCGCGACAATCTGCTACCCGTGGCCTTTGGCGGGGTGCTCATTTCGCTTGTCATGATGCTCGCCATGCCCTTTAACCTGCTCGTCGTCGGCGCGCTGGCCACGTTTCTGCTCGGCATCCTGGGCAGCTTCTACGGCGGCGATGCCATGGGCAAAGTCAAGTCGGCAGTCGCGTCGACGGAGATTTTCGCCGAGCAGATTCCGGTGCGTTTTCTTCTTTTTTTTTCTTTTATCCACCACCCTTTTGCGTGAAGCAGCGAAACGAACTCGGAAGAAATTCTGTTTGGCGCTAACCCTTGGCGTAGTCGCAGACAATGCACGATTCCGAGGATGCGATTGACATGCTCGAGAGCTTCAGGCGCGCGCAGGAACCAATCAAGGGCTCGCGCCACGAGTCTGAAAAGGAGAGGCTGCTGCAAAGTCTGCGGCGCGACCGCAATTGGTCGTCCACGCACCCGCGGCACCGCCTGCTGGACGCGCTCTTTGGCTTTCAGAGCTACTACGAGAGACAGCAGGTCGAGCTCGAGCGCTTCCGTGGCCTCTACAAGCACCTAAGCAAGAAACATAAGACGGTACGATTTCATCCTTTTCTTCTTCTTCTTCTTCTTCTTCTTTTTTTTATTTTTATTTTATTTTATTTTTATTTTTCAAAAGTAATTCTGGCTAATAATCAATCACAGCTGCTGGACCTCCACATCCAGTACTCATCCAAGTTTGACCGCGTTGACGAGCACCTCCTCCTCAACCAGCGGCTCTGCGACAAGATTGTCCAAACCGCGCTCGCCTACTACCAGATCCCGCCCGCGGAGCTCAAAAAGCACGGCGCCGAGACCCTCTCCGCCGGGAAGCGCGCCGACAGGACATCCGTCTCGCAGGCGCTCAAGCACTACGTCCGCGACTGGTCCTCGTCAGGCCACACCGAGTCCGAGGAGACGTTTCCCGCACTTCTCGGCACGCTGGAAGCGCTGTTTCCTAACCGAAAGGAACGGGAACAGGACGCGCCGCCGCTGCGCGTGCTGCTGCCCGGGTCGGGCGTGAACCGCCTCGCGCACGAGGTGGCTAAGCTGGGCGGCTTCGAGGTCACGGCCAACGAGTGGTCGGCGTACATGAATGTCGCGTACCGCTTTCTCGAGACGTTTCCAGACACAAACGCGTCGTCGTTTCATCCATTCGCCGACACGTGGTCGCATCACATCACCGAGGACGACATGATTCGCCCCATCCGCTTTCCAGAGGTCGACGTGGACCGTTCGGCGGTGCTGCTCGTAGAGGGCGACTTCACCACCGTCTTCAACCACGAGCCCGGCTCGTACGACGTGCTGCTGACGTACTTTTTCATCGACACGGCGCGCAACCTCATGATGTACTTTGACACAATCACCAAGCTGCTCAAGCCCGGCGGCTACTGGATCAACCTCGGCCCGCTGCTGTACGGCACCGGCCCGCTGGTGCAGCTCTCGCTCGAGGAAATCGTCTCCGTCACGGAGACGATGGGCTACGACTACGTCGACACGGAGGAAAAGTATGGCAGCCTGACGATTCCTGGGCGCACGGTCCGCGGCATGCGCGCCGTGTATAGCTTCAACGACAAGGCGCTCACCACGAGTGCGTACAAGGCGCAGTTCTGGGTAGCGCGGAAGCAGTAACAAACATTCAACCATGCAATTATGGCAGTATACTTTAACTTTAACTTTCCTCAAACGTTGATGCACTCTTCATGTAGACACTTGTCGTAGACACTTGTCGTAGACACTACTGAGCCTTGACTCCCGCATCACCCACCGGCACAATCACCGTATAGCTCATTGCACTACCCCGCGGCTGCACCCCCGTCGTCAGCAGCAGCGGCGTCATCTCCCCGTCCTCTGAGAACATGAGCTGCGGCCTCTCCCTCCTGTAGAACCGCACCTCGCCCCCATCATCCCACCTTACCGTCGTGTCAAACGCCAGCGAGCGCTGCTGCTGCGTCGACAGCGTCCACGGCCCCGCGTAGTCTCTCGCGTACGCATGCCGCCCGACCTTGGGCCCGTTGCCGAACCCGCCCTCGGCCTCGAGCGAGTGCGTCAGCATGTGCCAGTGCCCGCGCTTGTCGCGCCACACAAACGGGTCCTCGTTGTCGGCGAGAAACACGGGATCCGCCTGCACGCGGTGGTACGGGCCCCGGTACCCGGTCGCGGCGACGGCGAGGTTGATTTGCTCGCGGCCAAGGCAGTCGTACGGACATCCGCGGTACGCCAGCAGAATCGCGGGCGTTTTCTTGTCGTCGTCGTCGTCGTCTCTCGCGTTGTACAGCGGAAACGCCGACGGATTCGTCACGTCGGCGTCCCAGTCTGTGCTGCTGTTGCTGCCCGGAAACACCTGCCCCGCCTCCGTCCACGTCCGCAGATCGCTGCTCGTCTTGACCGAGATGCCGCTCTCGCCATTATTCGCGTTGCCCGGGCCGCACGAAAACTTCTTGCCCGCGCACCGCGACGCCTCCACCTTGGTCGCGCAGCCTATATAATACAGCAAATATGCCTGGTCCGCCGGGCTGCGCACCACGGTCGGGTTGTGCGCAAACGTCCCCGCGACCTCGTCGGCAAACACGTACGGCCCCGCCGCGCCCTCGCGCGACTCGGCGCGCACGATGCGCGAGTACGGCGCCCAGTAGTCCAGCCCGCAGCCGTGCGCAAACTCGGCCGCAAAGAGGTGGTGCAGCTGGCTGTCCGACGGGTCGCGCACGATGCGCGCGCCCCACGACGACGTGCCCTCGCCGGTGCGGTTGTACCCGGAGCGGCGCTTGGCCGGGCGCAGATCCAGAGCCCCGCAGTCGGGCCCCGTCCAGCCGGCGTCGCAGGCGCAGATGCCGCCAGAGATGAGGTTACAGAGACCGTTGAGGCTGCAGTCTTCATCGGTGGCGCAGCGGTAGGGGGTGCTGGCGACGGCGGAGGAGGCTAGAGAGGTGACGGCGAGGATGCGCGGGAGCGCGAGACGGGCGGTGGTGAGGAGGGCCTTCATCGTGTGGCGGAGGGGGTGGTGCAGTCGCCCAAGGGTCGATGAGGTTGGTGAGGGCCTTGGCGATGGTGGTGAGCATGCCGGAGGGCGCGCACCGGGGCAGTCGGTGCGGGGTGATGACGCGCTTTATGGGGAATTATAAGGGCAGTAGTCTGGGTCAGGAGTTTCTGGATTCGTCACGTCTATATCCGGCACTTATGCATGGGACATTCATGAGCATGCGTGCATGCTCGTATGTCATGGCCGAATCGGGGTGATGGTGGAAAAGCCGACGGCTATTTTCTAGGGATCATCTGGGGGATCGACAACAAAGAGATTATAGGGCGGGGAGTCAAAGTAAAATAGTAGTTAGTAATCTGTAATAATAAATGCAATGGAAATTGCTTCTGGTCTCAGTTTGCGGCTTCTAGTGGCCCGAGGAGCACTGTTCGATTCTCTAGCTAACTGCACCCAAATTACTTCTTCACGTCTTTATGACCAACTTGCGCCGTCGTATTCAAGATAAGCAACCCCTCTCTGCTCTTCAATCGTATCTATTACGACCCAAATAATCACATTAGCTGTTTAGGCACGGCCCGGTCTCCTATAAGCTCGTCACACCATCACATCTCCCCACTACGCGAACCTAACCTTGTGGACCACATGTCTGTGAGGGGGATAATTGATGATGTATTCTGGAGTTAGGTTGTAGGCTAGCTAGGCAGGCGTAGGTCACACCCTACAATGTTACCACCACTCTCCGCTATTCATACCACCATCCTAATTCGTATACAAACTTGGCAATCTCAATACTCTTTGACTATCAATATTGGCACGAAACTATTTGTCCGTAATAGGAAGCTCATGCATCTCAGATCCTACGAGCGCGGTTCCTGGTCCAAGACATGCACGTTATTCCGACCGCGAAGGATTCGCCAATCTGCATTCGCTCCGCGTCGTCTCCCCACATGGGCTGCAGGAGGGCGCACCAATTCAGCGGCATAACTAGTGCCGTGCTTCCCACCAGTACGGAAACGTAATGGGAATGCTCAGAGATCTCGTCAACATCATGCAGATCCGGGAGGATGATTGGACAAAAGTCGGGTTCACGCGTGCCATGTACAGGATACTATCTGCAGAGAAATATGTATTGCTCGTCACGTCTGTACTCGAGGCCACTAATACTTGACACTAAACAGCTGCCAGTAATCAGGCTTCTTGCTAGACGACGGCGAGCCATAGCCCTCGCCGACGCCCCAGTACTCGCTCGTCTCCTTTTCAAGCAGAGTGTAGCCCTTGCCGGCGGTATAGCCAATCGTAAAGACGGCCGCCTTGTCCTTGCTGTCGCAGAGGACGCCGTCCGTGCAAACGTACTCGTCGCAGGCCACGTTGCTAATAGTAAAGTCGCTGCCGCCCAGCTCGACAACATGAACAACCCAGCGCTGGGCCTTCTTTTCATGCTTGGCCGTGGCCTCTTGCAGAATTGGCTTTTCGTTGCCGCCGCACTTCGTGGCCGTGAGGGCCTGGCCGTTGCTTTCGAATGTGAGGTAGCGACCCTCAGTGAGCTTACCGCGGACTGGCTTGAAGCCATTGCCGACAACAGTGGTCATGTCCTGGATAGCACCGGTGCCCGTGTATGGTGCAGGGGGCTGGTGCTCCTTGTGCATGGCCCGACAGTACGATGCGCCGTCCCATTTGCCCTTGGAGTTCTTGTGCGGCTCGGGCGTGTCGGGCAGCTCGACGACCTCGTAGTTGGGCTTCTCAAAGTCAAAAGCATTGACAAGATCGCCCATATTCTCACGGCGCCAGTGTACCATCTCATCCGTCTTGACGTCGCGGCCCTTGGCCTCCTGCCACTTCTCGAGGAAGAGAATCTGCGAGTTATGGTCGGTGTGCTCAGTATAGACGCCGCCGTTGCGTGTCCAAGGCGAGATTATGTAAAAGGGCACGCGGTAGCCTGGACCAGTAAAGGTATAACCGACTTTGCCGTAAGGGTCTTCGAGCCACTCGCCAGCAGTGCCCTTGGGAGAGCGGAACGGGTCAACATGGTCGGCCCAGCCGCCGGTTTCATCATACGAGTAGATGAGGGCCGTCTTGTTGTACTTTGGCGACTTGATAACGGCGTCGGCAATCTTGCGCTGCAGCCAGCCGCCGTCCTTGGGCATATAAGGGGTATGCTCCGATAGCACCATGGGGCCGATAATGTATGAGAGCTCAGGAAGGGTCCCATTGGCGGCACGCTCGTAAAAGGAGTCCATAGAGGAGCCCACCATGCCCTTCTTATAGAGGGGAGACGACTCGAGGGCGTCCTGGAACTGGCCAAACCAGGCATAGGGGTTATCATCAAAGTTGTCATCGGTGTCCTGGAAGACAGTCCACGAGACGTTGGCCTTTTCAAACATTTCACCAGTCGTCTTCCACTTGAGCGGGTAACAGTTGATGCCGCCGGCTTCACAGCCCGGGGTCTCGTGGTTGTCGATGTAGGGGTTACCGCCCTGATCGGGTTTCTGAGGCCCGCCTGGGGAGTTGATGGAGCCAGAGACCCAAGTTACTCGATTCGGGCTCGTAGAGGCAATGACACCCTCCTGGACCATGTCAGCGAGTATTACCTTGATAGCTGTGCGTTATATACCTGGTACATGTCACCGATGACCCAACCGTCAGCAAGAGCCCACTGAATAGGAATATCCTTTTGTTGAAAGTAGCCGATGCTGTAGACGGTGTTGTTCATGGCCCAATGATCGTTGGTGCCATGGTTCCAAGCGGCATGGTTCTCGAACCAGCCATTGCTACCAGCATACATGCACTGGGTAATGTCGTTCCACTCGCCGCCGAGGTAGTTGAGGTACCAAGGATTGATGTGATTAGCTTTGGTAGTCATCTTGGCGTCGACGACTTGGTTCCAAACGGGCTTTTCGCCATTCATCTGCAAATTGGCATCGGCGAAGCCGCGGACACCAGGCATAGTACCAAAGTAGTGATCAAAGGCACGATTTTCTGCACGGTGTTGGCTAGGCACTACGGTAGACAGCTCAACGGACACTCACCCTGCATAAAGAGGACGACATGATCAATGTCGGCGAGGCCATTGGCCTTGACAGGCTGGGACCAGTAAAACAAAGCGCTTGCGGCCGAGACAGCGATGCGAATGGTAGTCATGATGGCGGAGTGGCACCAATACATGAGTTGAAAGAGTACGTCCAAGGTCACGACCGCAATGGGGGCGGCTCATATAACTATAACCATCAAATGCTAGTTTAGTCTGTTTTTTCGCCGGACACAGCGGCCGGAGCGCGGACGAATGCCACGCCAGACGGCGAGAGCGCGGCCGAGGGCCACCTTCCACGACATAGTGCATTTGTCGGGTGGGCGGGGGAGTGTATTCTGGGCATGCAACGTAGAGTTGGCCCAATCTGATCACCAGGGCCATACATGTGGACAATCGAGATGGGCGGGTGGGGTGTGCGAGGTGCGAGTGTGATGCACGAGGCCAAGCGATACATCTTGGTAAACATTGGCAGAATGTCGAAACGGAAGAACACGAGGAAGGGTAGAGGCGGCTTGGTGGTGTGATGGTCATGGTGGTGAGTGAAGCCAGTAAGCCAATCAGCCAATGAAGGGCGCTGTATTTGCGTGAAGAGGGGAATACAGTGGATATAGCCCTGTGACTAGCGCTGCAATCGGGTGGATGTCGCCCTGTAGCCCCTGAAAGCACAGTGGGGCAGCGGGAGGGGCGTGCTATCTGTGGGCCGTGGCAGTCGTATCGGTTAGGTATCTACAAATAACCAGATCTGTATTCCGTCGAAAGCGTGTTTTCAGGCCACCTTAACGTTTGTTCAAATTTGATCAAGTATATACATGCTCGAGAGGATGCGGATGCTAGGCTCGACAAGCTGCGTGATGAAGACATCGCGAATTCATCACTTCCTCCCCACTTCGCTCATCTCGCAAGCCTTTGTAAACTCGTTTACAAGGGACTACCTCAATTAATATTAGCAACGTTCAGTAACAGGGATGCCAACAAAATGCCAAAGTGCCGCGACCACATACCTTGAAGTCATGATCGGCGAGCGACATGAACACCTTGTGCTTGTCCATCTTCAACTTGGTTACTCGCGGGCTCTTGATGCCAAAGGCAATGCAGGCGAGAAATCGCGGATCGTCGCGCACATCGCACGCAGCAAGTATCCGCATAATGCCCGCCATGTCCGTCACCTTCTTTGGCCGCGGGGGCATGGCGGTCCGCCGTCCGGTCAGGCAATGCGTGCAGTGGCCGCACTTCGACTTGCCGTCGGGCAGGCCCATATCAAAGTGCTGCGCTAGGGCGAGCGCGAGGCACTTGTCGCCGGTGATGAGATCCTCCACCTTCTTCGTGCGCTGCAGGGAGTCCTCCTCGCGTCGCGAGAGATCTGCGTGCAGGCGTTCGGCTAGCACATCAATCTCCGCGGCGGAAGAGAGCAGCGGCTGCTCAATGCGGTATCGGTGCTCAAGGCCGCTGGCAGTGAGTCGAATGACGCCAGCGTCGTTCATATCGTTCAGTTTGCGGACAAGGTCGGCGCGGCGGATCCCCGTTTGCGAGACGATGCTGTTAACATCGACGTAATAATACTTTGACTTTTTAACTGCCCGGGCGTATATTGCCTTACTCTCGGGAGAATTTTCTTTGCTCAAGCGTGTAAAGTACTCTTTTGTTGGTACAAACTTGTACTCGCTGTACTCCGGCGTGATTGCTCGAATCAGTTCCAATTGCAACTCCAGTGCTGCATAGATGGTCGCCAGTGTGCCCGTACGAATGTCGAATTCACGCGATTGGACGGTGTGATTTCTTTTGAAATTATCTCCGATGGGCTTGTTCACGTTCTCTTGATTGAAAATATCGCTTAAGAACGCTTTCAGGGACCGGAAAGATGTCATGTCGCCTCGGATAAAGCATTCGCGGAGGTACCAGTCGTCGGGGCAGACGTAGTACATGCAATTGCTTGTTTTCCCGTCGCGTCCGGCGCGCCCAATCTGCTGGCAGTATTCTTCCACCGTAGACGAAAGGTCGAAGTGGATAATGCTGCGGATGTCTGGCTTATCAATACCCATGCCGAATGCAATGGTAGCGACAATGATTCGCACTTTGTTGGCCAGGAACTTGTCCTGAATTTGCATCTTGAGATCCACACCTAACCCGGCATGAAATTCCTCCGCATCGTAGCCTTGCTTTCGCAGGTCAGCCGCCATCGTCTCTGCTTGCTGTCGGAGGGTGACGTAGACGAGAGTCGGTCCCGGGTGTTTGTTGAGAAAGTCAAAGATGAGAGGAAATTTGTCTTCCTTTGTGTTTGCCGCCTTGACATGCAGGTTAAGATTCGGCCGATAAAGGGTAGTGCGAAAGACGCCTTCTGGCTGGATCTGGAAGGCATCGCAGATGTCCTTGATAACCATTGGCGTCGCAGTTGCCGTGAGGCAGACTACCCGCTCCGCGTTGATCTCTTTGACAAAGCGAGAAACTTTGAGGTACTCGGGACGAAAGGAATGGCCCCATTCGGAGACGCAGTGTGCCTCGTCAACAGCTAAGAGGCGGACACCACCCCGGACATTGCGCATGTTTTCGACGAAGCCTTCATTGTTGAGGCGCTCCGGGGCACAGTACAAAAGACGAAGTTTGCCTTCCCGGAGACCTGCGTAAATTTGCTGCTCCTGCTCCCTTGTTTTAGTCGAGTCGAGACATTCGGCGGGCAGGTTTCGCCGTTGCAGCGCGTCGACTTGATCCTTCATCAAAGCAATGAGTGGTGAGACGACAATGCTGATGCCATGCTCGCCGGGTGCCTTTAAGCCGCTCTTGGCGTCCAGCTGCTCGAAAGAAAAGGCGGGTATCTGCAAACGTGTCATTTCATTGAACGGGATCGTGTCTGCCATAGTAGCGAACCTGATAGCAGAGCGACTTTCCGGCGCCAGTGGGGAACACGGTCAGGGCGTTCTCGCCAGCGAGAAGCCTTTGAATTGCGCCTGCTTGCTCATCGCGAAAGGCTTTGTACCCAAATGTTTCGGTAAGCAGGTTCTGAGCAACGTGCATCAGGACTGATGCGTCGGCGAGATTCATTACGCCAGACACATTGCGCTGCCTCTTTAGCAGGTCAACGTCTTGGCTGCTCTCCGGCTCTCGCTTTCGCTTTGCTGCAGGGGAGGAATACTGGGTAGATGCTAGCACGTCAGCATCTACACCATCAAATAGGTCGTCCCCGGAATCAAAGTCGCTCATTTTCGTGACTGGTGCAGAACGCGGAAGAATTTGGGTGCCTTTGGTGCTGTCTGTTTAGGGAGCGCGATCTCGTGCACATAGAGAGCTCACGAGAGCAAGCAGCAATACATCACGAACTTTGCCACGCGTTTTTCATATGTCATTCGCTGGTTAACGTTGGTGTGATGGATCCGCGGTATCTGCCGATGTATTGTCACAGTTGGGTGCCCGATGCTGCAGAGAATTTTGGCAGAAGCATTACTAACACGGCACGGCTCCACACGTGCTTGAAACCTACATCAACACAGGAAATAGAAGTCATCAAGCGTTATTGTCGTTGTGATCATCATCATCGCTACTATCGGCATAGTAGCTGACTTTAGTAGTGGCAGACACACGACGTGTTTTTTCGTGTAAATTACTAGGTATGGAGGAGCTCGCTTCGGCGTCTAATGGCTACGTCAGCCACCCTAACCCCGATTGGTTAGCAATTAGGTCGACCCATTTGTTCATATATCATATATATTTAATATACAGATTATCCTTTTTCTTGATACGCTATATAATGCTTTTTCGTACTAATCAAGGCATTATTAGTGGAATTACAGCTGTATAATGCAGTGTTAACGCTATGGGGTACGGGGTGGCAAGCCGTACGGAACTTTTGTCCCCCCACTCTATAGGTACCTAACGCAGAGGCCGTGTTCCTAGCTATTTGCGGAGTTGAAAACACGAGGGAAAAGTCCAGATTCTGGTGAGTTATTTTTCTTCCTAATTTGGCATTGCTCGTAAATCTGTTCGAGATCTGCGTGAACCACCTCTCGCACGTGTTGGCAAAGCCTGCCGTCCGGCAGTGGCCCGCTGCTGATCTCCGCCACAGCGTACCTGGCACGCCTGGGTACCTGATTGTTGACCCCAGCGGGGCTCTCCAGGGGCCACTTCTAAACCCGCCCTGAAGCCGGCTTTTTGGGCGGTCATTTAGCGTTAGCGCCCACAAGCATCCCTTCCTACCTAGATGGTGGGGTTCCTGGCACACGTGCCCCAGGTGCCAGTCTTGGCTGGCTTTCCATTCACCTAGAACTGTCCACCCTCAACTATGACAAACACGGCCTAAAATATATTCGTTTTCAATGCCTCGCCTTCCTTCAACGCCTCCGATGCAACCTGCTCCAAAGGGATACCGATGATATCTGTGTCACCAATCCATCACCTGGAGGTTTCTGGCGTGACCCACGACATGCACAAGCCTACGAGCCCGCCTCGATCCGCGCCGACCTTCTCCGCTGCCCTAGCCTCAAACTCAACTTCCTTTTTGGGTAGCCGCGGTCAACACTTCATCGTTACTTTTAGCTCAGCCGCGGTCTGAGATGAGGGATCGAATTGACTCTCACCAGCCTTACTCAACGCACAATTCGTCGGCGAATTCTTCCAGTCGCCAACAGACTATCGAAATGTACGACCCAGGTATCCAAGTGAAACAGCCAGAAAATATGTCAACTAAGTCTGTAAAACGTTCTTGGAGAATTCGTATGCCGTTCTGGCTCATCTCGATTGTTTTCCTCGTTGTTGCGGCGCTGCTTGTTGGGCCATACATCGGTCTGCACAGACAACGCCTGGTCTACAAACAGCCTCCTACACGCGAACAGGTGGCCATTCCATTACACCCTCAGCTACATATGAACCGAGACGCAGAAACAGTTCATTTAGACTGGGTAATAACTACCGGAATACGAAGCCCAGACGGTGTCCAAAAAAGAGTCTATCTCGTCAATGGTACGTCAATTACTTCAAGGAAATAGCTCGTGATGGCTCGTACTGAAGCAAATTTAGGGGAATTTCCTGGACCTACAATTGAGGCACGCTCAGGGGACAGGATCACTGTGGCTGTTCGCAACCGCCTCTCAGATGAAGCGCTCTCACTTCACTGGCATGGTTTGCGACTGAGAGGCAACAACACCATGGATGGAGCCGTTGGCATTACCCAGTGCCCCATTCCTAGCGGCGAAGACTTTGTCTACGACTTCAACATTGGAGCCGAAGAGCATGGCACATTCTGGTGGCATAGTCATCACAAGGTTCAGCGTGGTGACGGACTTTTTGGTGGATTGATAGTTCACCCTCCACAGCATCAAGCACTCCCCCAAGACGACTACGACGACGTACTTCTCCTGATAGGTGACTGGTTCCACCAGCCGCAAGCAGATGTACTCGAGTGGTATGCAGGATGGACGAGCCTCGGCGATGAGCCAGTGCCAGACTCCTTGCAAATCAATGGCCATGGCCGATTTGACTGCGCTATGGAAATGCCTGCCTTTCCACTTAACTGTACAGAAAGGTCCGTGGCAGAAATGATGCCTATTCTTCCTCGCAAGACTGCAAAAACGAGACTTCGAATGGTTAATGTCGGTACCATATCCGGTGTCACCCTAATGGTGAATGGCGCCACTTTACAGCCGATTGAGATGGACGGCGGATGCGCTGTGCAATCACCTGTCGCAGATGCCATCGGAATACTGTACCCCGGTGAACGTACTGATTTGATGCTTCTCTGGAAAGACGACTTTGATAGCCTGCCATGGCTCAACGTATACCTGGATGATGAGTCTGTACAACTCAATATCTTCAACTCAGACTTTGCCAGCTAACGCCGCCCATAGAAACTACTCTCGACCCAATCCCGCCCTTATTGAAGAACACGCTTTCCCAGCCCTTCCAGAGACAGTCAAGGCTACCGAATTTCAACGCCCTCGAGATCTTGCCGCGATCGAAACACGAATCGATCTTTCGAAGCTAACCCGCGATGTTCCTACCAAGACATCCCTCCCTCCCGCACAGCAAACAATCTTGTTCTATCTCAAGACAATGATCAAGTCACACCTTGGTAACCGGCCACATGGTTACGTAAATCACACTACGTGGAAGCCGCAGTCTAGTCCACTCCTCTCACAGAGTCGGCGAGACTGGGATGAGAACCAGTTCTTCCCACACGTGCCAACCGGATTCGACCCTGTCTATGTAGACCTCGTCATCAACAATTTGGATGACGGGTCGCACCCCATCCATCTCCATGGGCATTCATTCTACATCCTCTCGTCCTTTAGAGCCGAGGGCCGCGCAGGCTGGGGGAGCTACAACCCGTATGACCCAGCTAGCGTCCTGCGGCAGCCGTTGAACTTGCAGAGCCCTCTGATCAAGGATACCGTTAATGTCCCCAGGCGTGGCCATGTTGTACTGCGAGTTTTGGCGGACAATCCTGGGCTATGGATGCTTCATTGCCACATGATGGTCCACATGGGTACGGGGATGGCAGCGGGATTCCATGTCGGCCCGGCAGACGACGAACAGCATTTGTTCGCCATTGACCCGGCATCAGCCACTCTCTGTGAAGCTCCATATTCTATCAACCTATCCGAAAATACGGCAAAGTGATTATTTCAGAGAGCTGGAGCCACACAATCTTTCAAGACCCACATATGCCATGTTTCTTGGTGCCTTGGCAATGTCATGTCGAATACAGGACAAAGTCGCATGAATCATTTGGCTACTCGCTACTACTGCAAAGAGCAAGTACCTTGCCCGAGTCGCTCAGATGCCAGACGCTTCATTACGAGTTTTTCTTATTACCAGATCCACGTAAATATACCTAGTGTAAGTGCCAAACGAACCATTTAACTTTAAAACGTCTCGCGAAGTGGCTTGGCCGCGGGCGCGGCAGGGCCATTCACAACGTCATTAAACTGGGCCCTGGCGCGCTCAATCGCTGATCCCGGATCGAAGAAAACCACGGGCTGGCTGTCATGAACGCGAAAACGCCTTATCCGATCCCGGCTTGCCCTGTACGGCATCCCGCGCCTGGCGCCAAGATTCTAGTTTGCAAAATCTCTATGCGATGTGAGGACCAACCGGCGCCCTAATCCACCCGTGTCGGTCAACTTAGAGTCGGAGTTGGTAACGCTACGATACATTTCAAAAGAAGGATAAATCCCGAATCGAAATACGGCTATAACGGCAGGTAAAAGTGGTGCTATCTAGGCACACGGTGGTTGACTGCGTCATAAAATGCCACCCTGTCGAAGCACCCTTTGGTTATCAGCCTGCTTGGGCTCGTCGTCCTCGACCAGCTTGCGAGCACGCGGATTGACCGGCCGAAAGCCACCCAGAAGGGAACACAATCCGCTTCTAAATATGGGCCATTGCATATCCTAACGAGACTACTGGCGCATCGGATCGTGGGTCTTGCTCCAGCACAGATGCCTTTGTGACCTCAGCCAAGACCCAATGTGCTACACTT
The DNA here is from genome assembly GCA_030782485.1 of Beauveria brongniartii. Classification (NCBI taxonomy): domain Eukaryota; kingdom Fungi; phylum Ascomycota; class Sordariomycetes; order Hypocreales; family Cordycipitaceae; genus Beauveria; species Beauveria brongniartii. The sequence continues at coordinate 13,521 of JARJPP010000452.1, forward strand.
TTCCTCCACTGCACGGCTTGGCAGTTTTCACAATGAACGAGATTGTGACCGAATACAAAATGCCAATAATCCCAAATCGAGTTCCTCGGGCTTACTGATCACTATCCGCCTGTGAATCGCACCACCTCCACGGCTCAACTTACAATGACAGACACCGAGAAGCACGAACGGTCTGCCGACTCGGATGATAGCCGCATCAATATGGCCGAAGGCTACAACGCAAGCTCTGCACGCAAAGAGCTACCGATTGAAAAGACTGGGACGAGGACCAGTTTTCTCGACATGTTTGCGCTCCCGGAATGGACGATTCGCGGCAAGCTGCTCGAGGGGAAGATGCTGAATAACTGCATTGGCATCATCGCATCATGCGGCTTTCTCATGTTCGGCTACGATCAGGGTGTGCTGAGCGCGCTGCTGACGCTGGACGACTTTCAGAAGAATCTTCCTTTAATGACGCCCCGTGACAAGGCCAACCCCATCTGCTGGCTCGATGACGCTGCGACAGTCCCTGACCCTAATATGTGCACTGGGGATGCGAATACACAGGCTGCCGGTGTGGCCATTTATCAGGTCGGCTGCTTCCTTGGCGCCGTCTTGGTATTTTTCTATGGTGAATCTTGGGGACGCAAGTCGTCGACGTTCTGGGGCAGTCTGATCATGATTATCGGTACCGTTATGCAAGCTGCGTGCTTCGAGTATGGTCTCTTTGTCGCCGGACGCGTCGTTGGTGGCATCGGCAATGGCATGGTGACTTCCAGTGAGTGAATTTTATGTTCTTTGATTGCACGCCTAACCCTCACAGCCATTCCAACTTGGCAGTCCGAATGCGCCCGTCCCCACAACCGAGGCTTCCTGATCATGCTTTCCGGTGCGCTCATTTCGGGCGGCATCATGATTGCTTACTGGGTTGACTTTGGCTTCTATTTCTTGCAAGGCTCCGTTCGCTGGCGATTTCCCATTGCTTTTCAAAGCTTCTTCACCCTCGTCGTCATGTGGGGTCTGATGTACTTGCCCGAGTCTCCTCGCTGGCTGGCCATGCACGGACGGATGGACGAAGCCGCCGCGGTAACTGGGCGTCTCCTTGGCAAGCCGGCCGACCATGAGGAGACTCGGCAGCAAATGCAAACTATTATCGACGGCATTGAAGCTCAGGGAGCGCAGGGCAAGTTCAACAACAAGGAACTCCTCACTGGAGGGCCGTCGCAGAATTTGCGCCGCACGCTCATTGGTGTAGCTGCCCAATTTGGTCAACAAATCTGTGGAATTAATCTCATTACGTACTATGCGACGTTCTTGTTCGAAAACTCCCTCGGGTTCAGTGCGGAAATGTCACGCCTCTTGGCCGCCGCCAACGGCACCGAGTACTTTTTGGCCTCCTTAGTCGCCCTACCACTCATCGAAAGAACTGGTCGCCGTACCTTGATGCTATTCGGTGCCTTCGGCATGATGGCATCCATGACAATACTTGCCGGCACTGTGTCTACTGGAACCACCCTCCCCAACGGTGCGCCCAAGCTCAACACCACCTACGGAGTGACGGCGACAGTTTTTCTCTTCGTCTTTAACACGTTCTTCGCCATTGGCAAGTCTACACCCTCCTGGCCACTCGCAACCCCATCTAACTTTTGTCTAGGCTGGCTTGGCATGACTTGGCTTTACCCCGCCGAGATTACCAACCTCCGCATCCGCATCCAGGCCAACGCGTTGTCGACATGCTCCAACTGGCTATCCAATTTCCTGATCGTCATGATTACTCCGCCGGCTTTTGCCAACCTCGGCTACCGCACATACATCATGTTTGCCGTCTTCAACGCCGCCATTATTCCCATGGTGTGGTTCTTTTTTCCGGAGCCCAAGAGCCGCAGCCTCGAGGAGCTCGACGTCATCTTCGCCAGCGCCTACGTGGACAGGGTCAGCCCGGTGCAGCGCGCCAAGGAGATGCGCCACATTGAAGGCAGTGAGCTGGAGAGCGAGCTGGACAAGTATTTTGGTGCGCAGAATACAGCGGACCACGCATAAAGATGTAACAATGATGATTTGAATAGATATACCCCTGGCAGTTTTAATCTTATCCACGCCGGCTCTACATCCACGCAACTTTGAGCTGTGAATCATGCTCCCGGCCAAGAATCTCCCCGTAAATCTCCGGTCTTCTCGCCTGACGATAACGAAACCCACCGGCTTTCTGCAGCTTGTCACGCGTACACACCGCGACAGCCATTTCCTCGCCCAGGACCCGACACTCGGCCAGTACGTCACCAAAGGGATCCAGCACCATGCTGCACCCATTCTTGAGCTGGTCATCATCCATGCCAATTGGGTTGCTAAACACGACGTAAATACCATTGTCGTACGCCCGCGCCGGCAACCACCTCATCAGCCACGCGCGTCCCTTGTTCCCGTCAAACTCGGCGCGCAGCGGCGCCGGGTCCGCGTCCCGCGCCCGCCACAGCGCCGTGTCGACGAAGCCGGCGCCGGGCCGGGCCGACGGCGTGCACATGGTGACGTGGGGTGCGAACAGAACCTCGGCGCCGAGCAGCGCCGTCGCACGCACATTTTCGACGACGTTGTTGTCGTAGCAGATGAGGATGCCGGCTTTCCATCCGAGCAGATCAAACACGACGAGCTCGCGACCTGCGCGCAGGTGGGGACTAATGAAGGGATGTAGCTTCCGGAAGCGCGCAAGTAGACCGTCGCCGGACACGCAGACGTACGTGTTGTAGATGACATTACTGCCGCTACCGTCGTCATCTTCGTCATGCTCGTAGAGTCCCGCGAGGATGAGAATGTTGTGGCGGCGTGCGATGCTGATGAGCGCCTGCGTGCTAGCGCCAGAGGGCACGGGCTCGGCAACGGCGAGGAGTGCGGCGCGGGAGAGGCGGGTGGCAAAGGTGTACCCGGGGATGCAGCACTCGTGGAAGGCGACGACGTGGCAGTGATGAGAGGCGGCAGAGGCGGCGAAGCGCGCAATGGTGGCGAGGTTGGCGGCTTTGTCACCGGAGATGCTCTCGAACTGCACGGTGGCGATGCGCAGGTCGGCCACTTTTGGGGTCGCCATGATGTCGAGAATGGCTTTTGAAAGTTGCTGGTCCTATAAACGGATCATGTCTGTCCTTTATAGACGTGGCGAGTTTGGTCTTGTTGGCATGCGGCGCCACTTCATCGTGGAGTGAGGCTGATACAAGAAGCGGAGTTGCCGTTTTGGGACGACGACGCCCGTGGTTACCACGTGGTAGATTATCTATTATGGTAACGTTTTTATTTCCATTTTGAATGTAACGATACGTTCTCGGGACTTGTAATTGTTGAGCGTCGTTTGGACATGTTGGCGCCAGACACGGGTCACATCGGGTGATTGATGGTGTAGGCTGCCCTAATTACGATATCATTGATGGCTGACAATAGCTCAACAAACAATGCCAGGTCCTGGACTTGAATGTTTCATATTTTCTGTCAGCCACTGAATTATCGGCCATGTATTTCGGCCTTGTCTTTGCGCGCATCGTTATCTTACTCCAACAACACCGACGTTTGTCAAGTCAACGCGCCCTTGCATTCAAGCCGCCCTTGCATGCAATCTCGGCTCGATGCCGAAGCCACCATACTGTGGTTAGCTGATATTTGTGTGGCGCAAAATTTGACAAAGTTATGAAATCCTGGATATTCCTCGAGGCTGTTGTGTTCAAAACAATGCCTATATACATCCTGTCCAAATCTTGAGAGCACCGAGCCAGTCAGACTTGTGTGGTTCACGGTTTACATTGAAATTTTCAAATCTCGACAAAACCAATTTTGAATTGGTAAAGACATCCGAATTTTGCCAGGAAAAGCTCGCGACTACATCAGCTGTAGCACATTGGGTCTACCAGAGAGCCAATGCGCGTTGACAGCGTGTTGCAAAGGTCAAACTAGAGTCGACAAGAGAAGACGACTGCTACCCCGGCATTTTATTTTAATTGATCAGTTGGTTTAGTACAGGAAGGATGAAGCAAAAAACAGACAAGATCATCAAAACAAAAAGGAATATGCCCGTTTGTGAAATCAGTAGCCACAATCCAGGTAAGCATTGCTAGTGCTGATTCGCTAATTAACTAACTAGTGACGAGTTGGCAGCTGCTGGCGGCGCCTTGCCAGGTAATGTAAAGTAATAAAGGCGGGAATGCACATGATATCCCCGCACTGACTCAAAGCAAACACTTGTCGAAATTTATCAGTCTCAATACCCGAGACATACGGCCAAAATCGAAGCTGGCCGAATAAATGAAGCAAACATCAATGACGCAAGGAGCCGGCTCTATTAGCCATCATTTTGGCGGCGAAAACTGTCCCATTCCCAAACGGGCAGGTAACATGGACGTCGTCTCGGCCAAGAAAGCCCAAGCCGTGAACCGGGCTGGCAATGGTTAGTTAGTACCATGGAATGCAGGTAATCAAGCAGTCGGTGGATGATGTGTCACGCAACGGGGTGCCTATAAGTACACAGCCGTCGTCGGGGCTGGGGGCTGAATCTCCTCTCATCATCGTTGCTCGGATCATTTTTAGCATCATCCTTGTAGGAAGCGATGAAAATGAAGGTGTGCATCGCATTCGTTGTGTTGGTGGCTGCTGCCCATGGCATCCAGGCAGCTCAGTTACCTTTCCCTGCCAAGTCGAGCGGTGAGCGTCTTCTTAGCTACAACGAGACGACCCCAACCCCTCGCCTGCGACCCAAGACGACGCAGGTTACGTGGACGTCGACCGGCGGCGAAGATGGGCAATACATTTCTAGCAACGCTGACGGCGACTTGGTTCGAGAGGACATTGTTACGGGTAACTCGACAGTCTTTGTCGAAAAGAGCCAGATTCCCGATGACATGGACGACTACTGGATCAGCCCCGATGGTCACGCAGTCTTGTTCGCCGTCAATGCCACAAAGGAGTACCGGTCTTCATCATTGGCTGACTATCTTATTCTCGACACCTCGACGGGCAAAACGCGCCCGCTGGTCCAAGATCAGGCTGGCGATATTCAGTTTGCCCAATTTTCGCCCACGGGAGACTCGATTGCGTTTATCCGCGGAAATGATTTGCACGTGCGCGACAGCAATGGCACTGTGCACCGCATCACCACAGATGGCGGCCCGGATCAATTCAACGGCGTGCCAGACTGGGTGTACCAGGAAGAGGTTCTTTCCGCCGCCTCGGCACTTTGGTACTCGCCCGACGGCAAGTTCATTGCATACCTCAGTCTGAATGAGACGGGTGTCGGCACATACACGATACCATATTTTATGAATGGGAAAAAGTATGCACCCGTGTATCCCAAAGAGCTGAAACTGCGATACCCCAAGGTCGGCACCACGAATCCTCGCGTGAGCCTTCACTTGTTGGACGTGAAATCGAGGGAGAGCAAGAATATCCCCATCGATGCCTTTGGAAACGAGACCATTATTGGCGAAGTGGCATGGGTCACCAAGACGCATGAGAAATTCATCTATCGTGCTTTCAATCGAGTGCAGGACCTGGACAAGCACATTACCGTTGACACCAGCACTGGTGAGTCCAAAGTTGTTCGCGAACGCAACGGTACCGATGGTTGGTTCGAAAATGAGAAGAATATTCGCTTTGCTGGTAGCTTGAGGGCCAGTTCGAACACTACCTACTACGTTGACACCTCTGACGAGTCTGGGTGGACGCATATTTACCTCTACCCTGTCGAGGGCGGTCAGTCTATTCAGCTGACCTCTGGGGACTGGGAGGTTCGAAGTATTAACAAGGTCGACACAAAGCGAAAGAGAGTCTCGTTCGTGGCATCCACGCGTCACAGTACCGAGGCACACCTCTACAGCGTATCGTGGGAAACATTGAAGACGACACCACTTGTTGATGATTCGAAACCGGCCTATTACGGCGCTTCCTTTTCGACAGGTGGTGGATATTATATCCTCTCGTACCAAGGCCCCGAGATACCGTACCAACAGCTTGTGTCGGTCAACAGCACCACGCCTCTGCGCACGCTCGAGAGCAATGAAGCGTACTACAACAAGACACAGCCGTACAAACTGCCCAACACGACTTGGTTTGAGCTACAGCATCCGGATGGGTTCTCACTAAACGTTCAGCAGAGACTTCCCGCGAACTTTGACCCTAGCAGAAAGTACCCAGTGCTGTTCAACCCGTACGGGGGACCCAACTCGCAGTCCGTCAAGAAGAGCTATGCCGGTCTCAACTGGGCCGCGTATATTGGCTCCGACCCTGAGCTCGAATACATCACCTACGTTGTTGATAATCGTGGAACGTCTAGCAAGGGCCGCGAATTCCGGTCCTCCGTGGTCAAGCAGCTTGGTACCCTGGAGGCTGAGGACCAAATTTGGGCGGCTCGCGAGCTTGCCTCGCGCTTTTCCTACATCAACACCAACAAGTTTGGCATGTGGGGGTGGTCGTTTGGCGGTTACCTCACCTCCAAAGTTGTCGAGGCCGACTCTGGTGCTTTTACATTTGGCCTCATCACGGCGCCCGTGACAGACTGGCGTCTGTACGACTCTGTGTATACGGAGCGTTACATGAAGAGACTGGAAGACAACGAATCAGGCTACAACCAGACGGCGGTCCGTAACGTTGATGGCTTCAAAAACATTGCGGGCGGCGTCGCCATCATGCATGGTACCGGCGACGACAATGTGCATTACCAGAATACCGCGGCGCTGGTCGACCTACTGGTGGGATCTAAGCTGTCGCCTTCCAAACTCAAGGTGGTGCCTTTTACCGATAGCACGCATAGCATTAGCTATAACCAAGCGACCACTTATTTATATAAATTCCTGACGGCCCGACTGTGGGATGAGGTTCAACGAAAAGACAAAGGGCTAGTGCACCAGTGGAGTCGACGAGAGAGGGCATAGGCGAGGAGCGGTGCGGGAACAATGCACAGTTGACCTAATAAATGATGAATTAAAATGGATGAAGGAAGAAATTTGCGATTGTGGCGTGTGCATAGAAGTTGTCGGTCAATAATCCGGTGATGGCGTGCAAAGTTTGACAGCCATGGCGCATATTAGCCGCCATCTGCCACGTCCAAAGTGACTTTTTTATGATGTGGTAAAGCACCACTAGCCGTATTTTGTGGCAGATGGTCTCGACATTGCGGCTTACATTACCTTTGGCTTACTTTAATTTGGAGAAGATGGATAGGACGCGACTCACTCACCCTTGGCGATCTAAACTCGTGCGTTATTGATGGTAATTTTCCTTCAAAGAAGAGAATCTATTCTTCCGATGCGATTTCTGTAAATCGAACAAACAATGACTGAACACGAAGACGAGTCTCCAGGCCGTGATGGCGCCTAGATGATGGCGTAATTGAGAGTTTAGATAGTGGCGGGCTTAAGGTTAGATGGCGTCTGTGCCTGGTATTATGTCTTGTCATAGTAGGACCGCAGTAAACTTTACAGAATAATCCGGACACTTGAATAAATTGGTTCAAACCCGTAAGCATCCCGTCGTATTGTGCTAGCTGCAAATTATCGAATCTCAAGCCTGTTCCTCTTCCACGACTGCGTAGAGCAGTTTCCCGCTTTCTGCACACTAGCCCTTGTGGTAGTATATTCGACTCACGCGACAGCCCTTGATTCTTGCCAGGTCCCAGTCTACAGGTCGCGACGATGCGCTTGTCGAGCTGGCTCCCCGCGGCCGTGACCGCCTTTGTGATGCCCTTGGCCGCCATTGCTGTACAAGGGCCCGTCTGGGACTATACACCTGCGACTGTGGAAGAAGAAAAGCCGTATCCGCTCAAGAATATGCTGACATGGAAGTACTACAAGAAACCCACCACATTCTACTACAACCTCACATCTGATACTGCTTCCGACACAAACTGGCTCGGCGTCTTCCACGACTATGGCGGCTTGCCGGTCAACGGCACCAAAGGCATGGACCCTGCCCTCTGGGTATACGCTCCGGGCGAGAAAGGCACCGTGCGCCTCGAGACGGAAAAGCTCCCTCGAGGTCCCTACAAGGCATATCTCATGGCAAATGACAGCTACGTGCCCATTGTGCCGCCCGTCGACTTCAACACGGGCAAGCACGACAATGTGCGCTTCCACACCCACACTCAGACCATCCGGCCGGCACGCATAGGCGAGTACTGGACCTACGACATGAGCGGCATGGTCAACATTGCCAGCGACATCAAGAACTTTTACTTTCTCATCTACTGCAACGGCGACCACTGGGCACACGTAACCAGGGGCGGCATCCTGTTCGGCACGCCGACCAAGCACTCCCGGCGGCCGACGAACCTGGCCGTCAAGGTCAAGACGCGTCGTGGACTGCACCACTATGTCGAGGTGGTGATTCCCGTGCGCAAGGCCCACGAGCCGATGGCGCCGCGGATCCGCGTCATGAGCCTGAATCTGTGGGAGGGCGGCAAGAATGTCGACGACTTTCACGTCATGCAGATTGACCAGATCAGCAAGGCCGACGTCGACATCATTGGCCTGCAGGAGACGGAGGGCACGCACGCGCTGCGCCTCGCGCGCGGCCTCGGCTGGTACGCGCACCAGACGGCCGACGTCGCCATCATCTCGCGGTACCCCATTGTCGAGACGCTGCTCAACGCGACGACGAGCAAGGCGGCGGCGGTGCGCATCGCGCTCGACGGCGATGGCCAGCAGGTCGTCGTCTGGGCCGCGCATCTCAGCGAGCAGCACAGCTACGGCCCGTACGGCTTCTGCTTCGAGGGCAAAGACGGCGCCGCCGTGCTGCAGGCCGAGCACGACTCGGGACGCGCCGCCGAGGCGCGGGAGCTGGCTGCCGCGATCAAGCCGTATCTTGCCAACGCCGACAAGGTGCCGGTGCTGCTCGCCGGCGACTTTCACTCGCCGTCGCATCTTGATTACACGGAAGCGAGCGCGGGGATGCACTGCGGTGCGGGAGCGGTGGATTGGCCGGCGTCGCGGATCATGGCCGAGGCGGGCTTGAAGGACTCGTACCGCGAGGCGCATCCGGACCCTGTTACGCACCCGGGGAACACCTGGTCCTACATCATCAAGAATAACACGGAACATGAGAATAGGCCGGAACCGCAGGACCGCATCGACTTTGTGTATTATGCGGGCGGGCTGCGCATCGTCGACTCGGCGCCGTGGGCCTCGGACATTCCAAAGCCAAAAATGTTCCCCAAGCACTGGAATAATGCGTGGCCGTCGGATCATCGCGCCCCGGTGACGACGTTTGAAATTATACGCTCGGCCGAGGACAAACCCTGATGAGCGTGGGGGGGACAGAGTCGGGTGGAAGTCTGTTTTGGTTGGTTTTTGGAGCGATAGACTTTTTTTCTTCTTTTTTTCTCTTTTTTTTCTTTTTTGTTTCTTTTGTTTCTTTTGCTCTTGTGCATTTTCTTCTTGTCACATGAGATGATGCCGAGAGTAAAAGTGCTTCTTGGCGTTTGGGCAAATGGCGCTTGGGATTTGATGGCTGCAGATGGACACGCATAAGATGCATAATGTTGGAGTATTAGAACTCGAGTCAACACAAAATCATAGAGATAAACGTCAGCATAATATAGATCAACTTAAAATAAAGCATGATTTACTTGTGAAAAAGTCTTTGATTGTGCATTGTTTGCTGTTCCGAGTAGTTACTTGGCTAGGCCCAGCCAGACCCAAGCTTATTTGCGACGCCAATTCCTTGGCGAGAAGCCCAAGGAATTGACCATTCGCAACGGCCTTTGCCCATTTGTCTTGGCGCGTCTTCACTGAAGCCCGCTTTGCCCGCTTGTCCGCGTGCCCGACTAGTATGAGTGGCCGCCATGAGCTACCAAGACTCGGCGCCAACCTTGGCCAAGCCGCGCGGCCCAGCAGCAAAGCTTGGCTCTGCGTTTGCTGACGGCTTGGCTCCCCAAGAACATGGTCTACATATAGGGGGGTCGCTGCGCCCTGAATTTTCTCCGGAGGAGGGGGAGGGAGAGACGGGGCGATGCTTTATTTTTCCTTTTGATTTTTGGATATCGACATGCGCTCTGATCGCAACGACAGTCATGGGTCGGTCAAGTCGGAAGCTAGCAGGCGGCACGAGGCTGACGCGGAAGCCCAGCATTTCGCCTACAGTGATGAGCGTAAGCTGGGCATTGTGAGCGTGTCACTTCTCATCATTAATAAGATGATTGGAACCGGGAGTACGTGGTGCCTCTCGACCCGGGATTGGGCGCCGATGCTAACCAAGGGGGGGGGGCAGTATTTTCCGCGCCGGCGACCGTGTTCAGCGCGACGGGCTCGGTCGGTGTTTCCCTGATTCTGTGGCTCGTCGGCGGCATCCTGGCCTTTTGCGGCCTGTCGATATACCTCGAACTCGGCCTCGCCATTCCGCGCTCCGGCGGCGCCAAGAACTACCTCGAGCGCATCTACCGCCGCCCCAAGCACCTCACAACGTGCATCCTCGCCGCACAAATGGTGCTCCTCGGCTTCTCCTCGAGCAACGCCATTGCCTTTGGGCAGCTCATTGTGGACGCGTGCAGCTCGACCGTCAGCGGCGGCAGCGGCGAGACGTGGGCCGCGCGCGCCATCGGCATCGGCTGCGTCACCTTTGCCGTGCTGCTGCACAGTCTCCTCCCACAATGGGGCGTCCGCCTGATGAATGCCGTGGGAATGTTCAAGGTGGTCGTGATGCTCGTCGTCGCCTTCTCGGGCGTGGCCGCGCTGGCGGGATACCGCGGCACCGACGACCCGCACAACTTTGAGCACTCCTTTTCCAAGGTGGACATGGCGCGGTACGGCGGCGGCGGAGGCTTCCGCGCGTACGTCAACGCGCTGCTGAGCATCACCTACACGTTTAGCGGGTGGGAGAGCGCCAACTATGTGCTGAGCGAGGTGCGGAACCCGCGCCGGACGCTGGCGATTGCGGCGCCTCTGGCAGTTAGTATCGTCACCGTGCTGTACATGCTTGCAAACATTGCGTACTTTGCCGCGGTGAGCAAGCTGGATCTGGCAACGTCGGAGCTGCTGGTCGCTGCGCTCTTCTTCAAGAACATGTTTGGGAAGAGCGCGGCAGCCAAGACGCTGCCTGTGTTTGTGGCAGTTAGTAGTCTTGGAAGTGTCTTGGCGACTAGTTTTGCCCACTCCCGGCTCAATCAGGAGCTGGGAAAAGAGAGAATATTGCCGTTTGGCAGGTTCTGGGCGTCGAATAAGCCCTGTAACGCCCCGGCGGCGTCGGTACGTACAACAGAGACCGATCACGACCATTGCTGACTTATCAGCTCGTACTTTACTGGGCGGTCACTGTCATAGTCCTCCTTGCGCCGCCTTTAGGCTCATCTTACCATGCTATCGTAGAGCTGTAAGTGCTACTTCTCACGACCGTCGACGACGAGCTAACAGGACAGGTCTGTATATTCTCGAGCATGGATCAATGTTCTGCTGACGGCTGGATTGATTTACCTGCAATGGAACAAAACGGAGCGCTGGAAGTCGCCGTGGCATACATATCTGCCCATTTCGATTTTCTATCTGCTGTTCAACGGCATATGCATCGTCGGGCCCTTCGTTCCGCCCTCTGCATCCTCCCTCGGTCGAGAGACATTCTTTATTGTGCCTCTTTCGTGCCTTGCAGTATTAGTGTCTGGAATTTTCTATTGGGCAATTTGGATAAAGATGGTGCCTCGTGTAAGAGGCTATCGAATAGAGGTCGAACGATCCTTTGATTGCGATGAAGTTGTGCGATACCGTCGTATCAACTTATAGACTCATAAAAGAGAATAGTAATTGTCAAAGTATCATAAATGAAAATAAAGCGACTTTGATGAATGTGAGACCTTGTCGTTTAATTCGTTGATAAATAGCACCGCATGCAATCATCTTTCCAGTGCCAGTGGGGCAAACTTTTAGCTGTCTGTAGCTTCAGCATCTACAACTTCATCCTTTCACACCACCATGGACGGCCTCGACGAGTTTGAGAAGCAGCTTGCCGCCGACAAAGCCAAGCGCGACCGCCGCGACGACCGCAAGAAGCATCATCACCGACATCACGACGACGACCACAGACACAAGCGGCGGCGGCGGTCGCGCGACGAGCACGATGGCTCACGACACAGACACAGAGACCGCGACAGACACCTGGATCGAGACCGCAGCGAAAGACACAATGACGCAGATGACAAGCCATCGAACGATGCCAGCAGCGCGCTCGTTCGAGATGCATGGATGACGGCGCCGTCCGCCCTCGACATTGAGCACATCAACCGGCCGGCAGCCAAGGAAAAGACGCCACCGAAAGAACCAGAGCGTGTCATTTCGGTACGCGAAATCAATCGTGGTCTCAACCAACAGACTGCCGCAGCAGAACCATCGACCGAGCCAAAAGAGCGCGTGGTCGACTACACATTTGGCGACTCGGGGTCCAGCTGGCGCATGACCAAGCTGCGCGGCGTGTACAGCATGGCGGAAGATACTGGGCGACCGGTCGAGGATATTGCCGTTGAGCGCTTCGGCAGCTTGCAAGAGTTTGACGATGCCAGAGAAGAAAAGCAGGAGCTGGATCGGGCCAAGAGCTACGGCAAGGGCTACAGCATGAAGGAAAAGCCGACTGGCGATTTTTACAAAGAGCGTCTGGCTACACAGAAGCCATCATCACCCCCTCCACGACAAGCTTTTCCTTCACCACCCGCAGCCACGGCCGCCGCGACCGTCGTCGCGCCAATGGACCAGACCGCGTTAAACCGCCTCCGCGCGCAGCTGATGAAGGCCAAGCTCCGACGGGCGCCCAACGCTGCGCAGCTCGAGGAAGAATACAACCGCGTCGCTGCGGGCTTTGCCGCGTCTGCATCCTCGGCCGCGCAGTCCGTCGTGCTCGGCGGCCAGGACAGCCGGCTATTGGCGGGCCACATCCGCAACGAGGTCAAGACGGTCGACAACACGCGGCGCGGGCGCGAGCGCGGCACCGTCGTCGCCAACGACGACATGACGATTGACGACATGCTGCGCGAGGAGCGGCGCACCAAGGGACAGGCCGGCGGCGAGGGCATGCGTCTGGCGGAGCGCATCGCCAAGGACGGCAAGTTTGACGACGACCTCGAGTACATGGACGAAAACGCGGAAAAGCTCGCCAAGCGCGTGCACAGGAGCGAGATGAATCTAAAAAACATGGCCGTCCACGAGTTTCAAAAAGTGAACCGCATCCTCGAGACGTGTCCGCTGTGCCACCGCGACGACACGCAGACGCCGCCGCTCGCGCCCGTGCTCGCGCTCGGCACGCGCGTGTTTTTGACGCTCGCGACGGAGCCCGAGGTGTCGCCCGGCGGCGCTGTCATCGTGCCGACGACGCACCGCCGCAACCTGCTCGAGTGCGACGACGACGAGTGGGAGGAGCTGCGCAATTTCATGAAGAGCCTGACGCGCATGTACCACGCGCAGGGCCGCGAGGTGCTGTTTTACGAGAATGCCGCGGCGCCGGGACGACACCGCCACGCGGCCATGAGCGCCGTGCCGATCCCTTACGCCGAGGGCGCCACCGCACCGGCCTACTTTAAAGAGGCGTTTCTGTCGGCGGATGAGGAGTGGGCGCAGCACAAGAAGATTATCGACACGGGAGCCGCGGCGCGGCAAGGACTCGGACGCATGGCGTTTCGAAAGTCCATTGCAAAGGAGATGCCCTACTTTCACGTGTGGTTCACCCTGGACGGCGGGCTCGGCCACATTGTAGAAGATGCGGACCGCTGGCCGAGGGGGGACGTGTTTGCGCGCGAGGTCATTGGCGGCATCGTCGACGCGGAGCCGCATGTGGTTCGGAAGCAGGGGAGGTGGCAGAGAGCGGATCCGAGGGTGGACGGGTTCAAAAAGGAGTGGCGGAAATACGACTGGACGCGGGTGTTGACTGAAGATGCGTGAGCATTGTTTTGGGGGCGAGAGAGCGACAAGGCGTGTGGCGGTGAAGGCTATTCTACGACAAGTTGAGCTGGGCAGGGTTGGCCTTGATGGCCACGGTGAAACAAGAAGTCGGGGTATAATTACACCGTAAATGATGCGGCTGGTCGTTATAATTGCCGTAAAACAGATGACAATCATGACATGCTCCGACTTTCCCAAGCAGATATCGGAAACGACGACATGGAACAAGTGATATAAAACCGCCTGTGGATATAAAACCGCCTAGTGTAAGAATTAGAAAAATGACAACATCATTGCCGTCCGTGATAAAAAAAAATACTTTGATCTTGGGGGATATCCAACACATAATACCATGACAAATGAAAAGGCAGAAAAAAGTAGAAAATGAAAAACGTCAACTACCGCTGCAACGTCCGCCGCCCACGCTCACGCTGCCGGGAATCATCTCCCGTCACACGCATCCAGTCCTCCCACTCCTTGCTCATCTCCATGAGCACCGAGCCCATGACGGTTGCGCTCGCCATGAGCCCATGTCCCTCGCCCTCGAGGACACGCACCTCGCACCGCCGCATGCTCTTGCCCAGCCACTTGACGTTATCGACCGGCACACGGTTATCCTTGCTACCGTGATGAATCACAACTGGCCGCGTTATGTCCACGTACCGAAAGCCAATCGTCTGTCGGCGCTCCAGACACACGAGCAGGTCGACAGCCGGGTTGGCACCCGTCGTGGCGAGATCCCAGATGGCGTGTGTCAGACGCGTGTCGTACGTGACTTGGCGCTCCTTATCCGCGGCCTCTTCCGGATTCGCGCCTGCATACAAGCTGCTTTGTGGTGGGTGCATGCGGTCCATGTTCTCCGTTGCGTCAGGTGTGGGGACGAGGCCGGCGCCATCACCCCCATCCATCGTCGCCAGCTCGGCGTGCTCTCGCTCAGAGGGCGTGACGCTGCGACCTTCTTTTCCGTTGCCCTTGCGCTTAGTGCGTCGGCTCGTCTTGGGCAGGGAGCTGGTAATCGACGAGCTTGTAGCGCTCATGAAGCTGCTGTTGGCGGCTTTGAGGATTGGCGTGGGCAGCGCGCGGAGGATGCGTTGGGATGTAGGAAGGGCGTGGGTGGGCGGTTCTTGCGACGAGCCAAAGACATTCATTTGCGAAGGGGGGATCCATGGCGCAAGAAGATGGATTTTGCCTCGAATGTGTTGTGGCATACGGAGAGCGGTTGCCAGGGCGTAGATGGCCCCAGCAGAGTGGGCGAGTATGGAAAACTTTGTTATCTTAAGAGCCTGGCAGATGGCATAGACGTCATCTAGACATGTTAGCGAAAATCACAATGGAGAGCAAGGCATAATACCTGGCCAGCTCAGTGGTGTCGTGGTACCGTCGGCGTAGGGTTCGCTGTCACCGACGCCCGGACGATCAGGAGTAATGAGACGCAGCTTCAACGTCAAAGCCAGCTCGTCGTAAAATGTGGTTATGTATCGTGTCAGTCCCATGCCGACGCAGCAAAAGACGGCGGAACCTTCGGCGTCACCGACTTCAGAAAATGAAATTGCCCTTCCAGTCTGCGGGTGCTTGATCTTTTGTGATAGCCTCGGCGAGCATAGGTACGACTCGACATTGTCGTCGATGGAGTCTGCTGACAGAGGTCGCTCATACGCAATGGAATGGGTTGTTCGCTCAGAGTGTTCACTCGTGCGCGAGGGAGCCATGGGGGCAACACCAGACAGACGCTTCAATTTGGAACCGCTCCCTTTTTGGCGCAGGTCGACGGAAGGAAACGGGCTCAAGCGACCATTTGTATTATGCTCTCGCGCATAAGCTCGGCGGCCGTTGGAGATGGCGGGCGCGGGGGCTCCTTCGTGGTCAATGTCGTCGAGAAAAGACTTTTGTCGGTAGTCGAGGGACGGCTCCGGGCGGCCATTCTCACGCTCGTACTGATCGTCGAGGGCTTGTGTAACGGCGGCATACTCATCCACGTCAAACAAAAAGGAGCGTCCGGCGTCGGACTCGCCGCGCTTATGGTTTATCCGGGGGATGACACCACCGCGGCTGTACTCTGCACCCTCGGGTATGGGGCCTGACTCGCTGTTTTGTCTTGACCGGCGAGCGCTGTTGCGCTTCTTGTGTCCCGGCTTTCGCAGGCTAGATTCACGGTTGGGGATGGCCTGGATGCCGTTGAAGGAATCGTTCGAGCGGCGAACGCTGGTGTGACTGGGCTCTTCGCGGATGGCCGTCTCGGCGAGAAACGGATCGGCTCGTCCGCCGCTGTGGATGCTGCTCGCACCACTGGCTGAAGGCATTGTAGCGCCGGGCCACTTGCGGTCAAGGTCCTTTTCTCGAAGGCGCTCTTTGGAGCTCATATATAACATGTCCTTTTGGCGACGACCGGTCTTCTTACCCCAGCTGTCGTAGGAGCGACGCGGACGCAGCTCAAGATCGGGGGCGGATCCGGGCTCTATGGAGAGGTTGCCGATACTTCTGGCATCATCATTCCGGGAGGTCAGGGAAGCGGAGGACGAGGCGCGAGAGAGGCTGCTCCCACGAAGATAGGACCGAAAGCCGTCGGTAGAGGAGGCTCGGGGGCTCTTGGGACTGGTCACGGAGGAGTAGCCGGAGGGTGGCTTCGAGGTGCGGACGACGGGGGATGTGGCAACGTCGTGTATGAGGTCAGTTGTGTCGGAAGAGGCGGCTGTTCGAGTTTCGAAACGAGAGGGACTGGGCGGGCCGGCAAGGGGGAGCGAATCGAAGTGGGAGGGACTGAGGCTGGAGATGAGGTCGGAGATGATTTCTGGGCTGGCGCCAGGGTTCGGCTGGGCAGCGGACACGGAAACTTTGGATCGGGTGCTATTGGAGCACTGGAGAGCGCGGCGATGAGAGTGAGTTCGGGTCGGGACGGCGATAGGGGGACCGCCAGACGGATCGCGCTCCATGATGCAAGGAGGAAGGAGGTCAGGAGGGAGGCGTCTCGCTATTTAGGCATGCGCGCCGCAAAGGAGCCACAATGGAGACGACACGGGCTGGTGTCTCTTAGGCGGATGGAGCGGGTTGAGAGCGGATGGACAGGTTATAGTCGACGAATAAAGCAGGGCGAATGGCGAAGCGCGGGCGACGTCGCCGGCAGCGTTGCGTGCATGTCAGACTATTGCGCGACAGAGGGGAAGCAAACAGCGGCACGAGAGACGGTCTTGGTTTTTTTTTTGCCCTTGCCTCCGGAGGCAGATGCAGTCGAAATTGTCCAAAATGCGAAGCCTAGCAGCCAAAGTCTGTGCGGTGCCTGGATTGCCGGCCTGCGGGCTGCTCCTGAGCTCGGACGCTGTCTGGCTATTAAAGCAAGGATGCCGGTGCTGGGTTGCAGGGCGAACGATATATGCAGGCCGGTCTATAATGGAGCAAATGGAGACGCGGCCCGATGTTCGCGGGGCGGTAATGTGAATTGGCGAATTGTCTTGGTGATGATGATGATGGAGGGAAACGCCAGGGGGGCGAGCGAAAAGGTGATAAACCAGTTTGTAATCCGTAGACGAAACGACAGACAAGTAGACGCTGCCAGCTACAAGCGTTATTCCGACAGCAACCAACTAAATACCTAGTAGGTTAGTTGACTAGCCCGTTATGAGTTACCAACAGCCGTGAGTAAGAGATAAACTAAAAGGTCTCGTGTCGAGGCTAAATTAGCCACACCCGTGAATCCATGCAGGTACAGAGTGGCATTGCCCCTGACATGCAAAATTGGACGTCTCATGGGCCATCACCACCCACCCCGGCATGCACTATGCAGCCATAAATAAATAAAACATAAATAACTACTGCCCGCTCCGTGGCGTCATCATATGCATCCGTTGCAGAAATATGCAGCCATCTCGCCACGAGCTCAGCGAGTTCGCCGAGCCCGGGCAACAGAGCCAGCTTCAGACGCTGAAATGCATCCATTCGGCATGGCAAGGTGTTGGAGTCACTCGCGTTCAATAATCGCTTCGTACCTCGCAAATTCCAGACAGAGCACGGGAAAGGAACCTACAACATGGCGCAAGCCGTTGTTGCAACCCGTCATGAGGGCCTACCTGCAGGACGTTGCGCTCGGGCTGGCGAAAAAACTTCAGGAGGAAGCCAAAAAATGGCAAAAGTAGCGCATTGGGCAATTGAGTGCTTCTGGTCGGAAATCATTCGACAATCTCAAATTTGGCTCAAAAGAGACCGACTTTGGTCGTCGACCGCATGGAGCAGTTTTAAGGTACTCATCTCGCAGTGACCTTCTAAAGCGAGCTTGGAGCGTATGTGTAGGCGCGAAGCTGCTCTGACCCGGAATCTAGTGCTGCACCGTCGACGACGAGACACCGGAAGATGTAATTACGGAGTAAGATGAAGTCTGTTCTGCGGGTGTCGCAGATACAGCACAACGTATCTTGGTGGCGGGTGAACAGAAATGTGAGAGCCAGCATTCCTATGCGCAGCCCACAGCGAGGGTCATTCCCAAAGTGAAGCCGTCGCTGTATTACTGTGCCTTGGACAGTATCTGAGACGAACATGTCTTGGCGAGACCGTTTCTGAGAGATCGGAGAGTCATCTCCAAATCCGGCGTGAGCCGTTTTGGCTGTGCTGCGGCTCGTCGCTCATGCCACCATCTGCAGATCACTGCCGATCATGTCGGCAGGTAAAACTGTGATTCAGTCTTTCGAGCTAGCCCACGAGACTTGCATCTTTGCTTGAGCAACAATATCTCCCATCTTTGTCTTGTCTGGGAGTCATGGTTCTCCAGGTCGGTTGTGTTGGCTTGATGCCGAACAAGCAAGCAGGTCGGTTGTGTTGCTTGATGCCCAACAAGCAAGCAGGTGAAGCTACTCGTTCAAGCCGTGATAAGATGCAAAAGCAAGCTGATTTGGCATTGACCTGCTCAAGCCTACTTGGGAATAGGTATGAGTTCCGGAACCTCTCGTCAAGTTTCCATCAGTCCCTTGAGATCAGCCAAAATATCTGCATCCAGCCGATCGGTCGTGTTGCTGCCGCTGGTATCGCATTCACTGGGAACAACAGATTAGATTGGAGTCCAATATCGGGCCCCAAATATCGCGAGCAGGCTGGTTGGCGGAAGCAGAGGGTTGACGTACACGTTCACGAGTGTCAACCGTCATTTAAATTCAGGCCTCGTACTCTGCTGACGTGGAACTGCACGCCAGCAATTTTGATGCAGGATTGAAAGGTGCTCATATCTCAATGCTTTGCTAGTTACATATATTATTTATAGTGTTTTCCATGATTTTATGCCGACCGTCGCCGCCAGCCGGCAGCTCCTTCACAAACGACGGCCGTTAATCTCTCCACTCGCGCAATTCCCCTCTTCTTCTCAATTTCGCCAAGATCCCACTTCAAAAACATTCAGTGCCGCGATGCAGGGAAAAGGACTAACTAGTTCTACAGTTGCCGCACCATTGCTACCCGTCGTATTACGCAGCTTCTTCTTGGTACCTTCCCTATTCTGCACAGCCCTACACACAAGGCTGCGGAGCGTCCTCAGCTGATGACGCGGAGCCACGCACCGAGTCTGCCAACCATCCAGGAGGATTATATTCTGAGCTCCAACAGCCATCTTCTACTCAACGTCACCTAAATTACATCAACTGGAAAAACAAATACCGCATTCCTTTAGTATGGAGACACTCATCTCGATACCCCTTGTCCTTGGGCGCGAGCAAACCCTTCACATCCGGCAGAAACCGAAAAACAGCAGCGGCGGCTTCATAGCCGCTCTACAATCCTTCGCCAGCGGTATCCCGCGCTCCGGCGCCATTCACGTCCAGCATGTGCCCGCCGGCGCACCCGCCGTGCTGGACGTGTGCGCGGACGAAAAGATGACGCACAACGTAACGGATGACTACACCGACAAGACGCAGACCGTCGTGATCAACACAGTCAGCACAGAGCCGGTGCAGA
Organism: Beauveria brongniartii; assembly: GCA_030782485.1. Taxonomy (NCBI): domain Eukaryota; kingdom Fungi; phylum Ascomycota; class Sordariomycetes; order Hypocreales; family Cordycipitaceae; genus Beauveria; species Beauveria brongniartii. Next base: position 33,305 of record JARJPP010000452.1, read on the forward strand.
TATATCTGCGCTGGCCCAAGGGGTCCAAGGAGGCCGGCCTAGGGCGGCTGCATCTGCAGTCGGGCGACTACAACATCAATCTGGAGCTCGATGCGCCCAGCGTCCCAGCCACGGCTACGCACTTGTCGCTTTCCGATATCGATTTCGTGCCCGCGCGAGAGCTCGTCGTGAGCAGCAACAGTGGCGACGTCAGCGGCCTGCTTCCCATGGAGGACGTCCTCGACGTATCCACCAAATCTGGCTCTGCGAACCTGACCCTTCTCCCGTTATTCGACAAGCCGTCTCATGCGAGCAAGCTGTCCATCAAGGCCAACTCGGGCACTCTCCGCATCAATGCTAACCTCGACGCCGTCAGCGCGCGCGCGCACTTTCCTAGCCGCGATTCCAGCATCGTGCTGCAGACCTCCTCTGGCAACATCCGCAGCGTCCTCGGCATGACCCGGTCCATAACGATCAATTCCAAAAGCGGCTCGCAGCATCTCACGGCGCTTCTCACGGACCACAGCTGTGACCGGCGGTCCGACTTTGCGAGCACCACCAATAGCGGATCGCAGAATATCGCCATTGTCGCAGCTGGCGCCGCCGCCGCCGCACCAGAGGAAACGTTGGCGGCCGCGGAAAAGGCAGACGAGACGGGGTTCGTGTGCAAGCACAAGTCCAGTAGCGGTAGCGTCCGCGTCGCCTACCCAGACAGCTGGCAGGGCACGGTGGAGGCGTACAGTAATTCGGGGAGTGTGGCGGTCATAGGAGAGGGCGTCGAGACAGACAAGGTTCGTAATCGAGTGACGGGGGTCAAGGGCAACCCGGCACACCACTCGGAGGTGGGCGCGAGCTCAGGGAGCATCTCGGTCAAGTTTGGGGGAACGTAGCGCCGTGACAAGTACGGAGAACGACAAGGTCAAGTTGGGTCTATGTCAGTGAAAGTGATTAAGAATGCAAGAAAGAAAAACACAAATCACCTTTCTCGCTGTCTCGAATACAACTGAAAAGGGCTGGTGAAAGAATGTGAGATGGCCAACTACGGATTGTGTCCGCTCCGACTTGCACAAGCTCTGCACCACCCAGAGCAGAGTAAAAGTACGCACAGATTTCTGGGTCTAGATAAAGATTGCACAAGCTTTCCCTAACCGCCAAGCCGATTCTCCGATAGAGGAGAACACACTGACGAGTAACGACTGTATAGTCTTTGAGCAACTAGTTAAGCTTTTAGAATATTACGAGGACCTGTGAGGACTCTAGAGGGTAACTAGTGTCCAGCTACTTAGGCAAAAGAGAGGATAGCTAGGCTTGTACGAAACAGTATGAAAAGTCGACCGATTCATTAAGCGAGTCACAAATACTAAGTGCAAATAATAATAGCACTAAACTCATATTAAATGAGAATAATCCGACGTGAAACGTGAATTTGTGCAGTTTGGACCCAACCCCGTCCAAGATGCAGCGACTCTTGGGAATGTTGTTCAAGTTCATCAAGACGCTGACATGTAGTGTTGTGATTCAGAGTCGGCCACAGATCTCGCCAGTTTCAGCCACTCAATATTCATCGTCCTCCTTCTCATTCTTTAGATCCTTGCGCTCACAGCTGTCCTGCTTGCTGTTATTGTTGTTAGCGATTCGATTAGGCGCACCACGAAGGTTCCCCTAAACCTTATCCTTAGTGGCAGTTTCTTCTACTAGGAACTAACAGACTTATACGCTTATCTTAGAGAAGATAGACTAGCGTTTAAAGCCAGGGCAGTAACATAAGGCGAAGCTATTAAAGTACCTAAGTAGGTTATAGTACTAGTATTACTCTTACTAGAAAGTAAGATAATATTATCTCTAAGAGCTAAGATATCTACATTACTTTTAAAGTTAGACTAGCTTATAATATTCTAGTTAGGTCTAATTACTTTAATAGTAAAGGCCTAATAAGATAAGGCTAGTAAATATTCCTTTATATTAATAGCTTTATTACTAGAGGTAATAATAACTAAAATACTAGCTAGATTTCTTTAGCTTATATTATAGTAAGTATACGCCCTATTAATAACAGCGTTTATAGCCTTAGAGTATTCTACTCTAAGTAATATATTAATAATAATATTATTATATTAATTCTTTTTAGTAATATTAATAATAGCCTACTCTAGGCCCTTAAGAATTATCGCCGCTAATATTAGCCCTTTATTATTAATAACCTTAACTATTAGACTAAAGAGGTTATAGTGTGGTAATATAGAAGCTTAATTCTTACTAGCTAGTACTAGCTAGATTCTAGCTACTTATAGCTGTGTATAGGCTATATATAGTATATACACCTACTTAGTTAGTACTAGATATTCTATAGACGTAATAAGTGCCGCTA
>JARJPP010000458.1:0-47261 GCA_030782485.1 Beauveria brongniartii
ACTAAAAGAGGGGTAATAAGAAGGAAAAAAGGGGAGGTTACCTAGTAAATTAGGTGGGCTAGGCCCCCTGTATCCTAAGGGTGGCCTGTGCCCTAGTTAGACATGACTTTTGAAAGCGACATCCGTAGAGGCCATGACTATCAAGTATCAACGGCGGCCAAGCGCCAACCAGGCATTGGTTGTTGGAGACTGTGTATTTAGAGCTTGCTGCCGCATTCCAGACGATGAGAACAGACAGGATGGACGAAAAGTATTTCAAATACCAAGGCAGGGTAGATTATCGTATTGTTTGAAAAATTCGGGAACGATTCCCCAGATTAATGGGTGCTTGGTACCTGAATCTCGACTTGAAGCTTCGAAGGCCAGGAGCTTGTCGAATGCTGAAACACGTTCGCAAGGCAAAAGCTGTTCCTGAGCTGAATACAACCTGTAGGCATAACTAGGCATTGCCTACTATCTAGACGTCAGGTTCAATCAGGCGCAAAGTAAGAAGCAATATAGAGGCAGACTAACTAGGACGTTGCATCACCATTTTCAGCTGTCGCGCTCCAACTTAATAAATAGAGTTTCTCAAAAATATGGCTGGCCGCCTCGCTTATTGGTAGACTTGGCTTTCTCTCACTCTTTCCAACCCGCAGAAAATCCATCTGTTCGTTATTGTCCCATCATCTGCGTTCCTCTTGACAGCCCAGCCAGCATTATGTCATTAGAAGGGGACGTGCCCTGGGCCTGAGCACCCGGCTGGGCGGGCAAAAGGACCAGACAACGTTCAAGGCGCCTTTTCAAGCGGCTTTCCAGCGCTCTCCAGTGAGTTCAGTCTCTAAATTCCCCGGCCCGTGCCAGTGGAGAGCCCCTCTTTCACTCCCTCGTACCTCTAGGTATCCACTCTGTCAAATCGAGTCTTGCAAACAGCTGCCAGGCTTTGTAACTCGTCCCATCACCATAATCACCATCACCATTAATTACCATCAGCATCACCATCGCCATCACCATTATCATCATCAAGTTTCAACTGTACCATTCCATCATCCAATTTCAACTGCTCCCATCATGATATTCTCCCTGCATCCACTACTCCTTACACATGTCAGACATCAACCCGCTCCCTTCTTTACGACTTGATTCACGTACCCGGCCATGTTCAATATAACTCCACCATGCCTTGTCGCAGCTTCAGCAATACATCCAAAGCAATCTCGTGTCCTCTACTATGTATCACGACTTGGCAAATCAAATCCGACGACTACCTTAGTCCGACGACTACTTTAGTCGACGGCTACTCTAGCCTGCAACGCAACCTGCTCTGCCAACTGACCCCATCCTGTCAACGGTAATACCTGCTTTCCCGAACGCTTCTTCACTCCCGTGGCCCGCCGAGCTGGGGCAAGCCCCTGCCATTTTACAGGGCCCACGGTGCTCTCTGTACAAAGCCAAATTCTAATTATTCGAAATATCATGGACCTCAACGCGTCTCCTTTTGCTGGGTACATGGCGTCGACTTTGCCATTCTCTCTAAATACGCAGTAGACTCACATACAGTGCGGAACTCAACAAGCCTCCCTCGTAAACGGCGACACAATGTCCTTGGAAACACCTCCACCACGTCGCTGCTGCTGGTTCCCAGGTCATGTGTTTTCTGAGCATTTGTCTGGTCAAATAGCCTGCCTCTCGGATAATGGAGTGCAATTTGATTTGTAAGGCCGTTGATCGCTATATAGAATTGGACTGTCTACAAGATCCAAGTAATCACAACCTAAGTACGTAAAAGAACTTTCAGGTGTTCCCAACATGATTCAAACCTGCTCCGGCTTTTGATTCTCTAATAACTCGATATAAAATCCACCTTGGCCGTCAACTTCATTGACAATCGTTACCGACTTCCGGTGGGAGCTGGCATCCACCCACGCGGACGTGCCCCGGCCGGCACCTTGATGGCACCCGTTACCCTTGGGCCTTTGCGCAACATTATAAGTGCACTAATACGGCTGCGAGGGGTGATGAGGTACATATGAAGCCTTAGATGGATGATTCTACAAGACTTGAGCCAGACCAAACCGCATGATGCGTGTCAGACCCTTGCCTAAACCTGCTGATGTCTGAGAGAAATAATTGTAAATTTATGAAAAAGGAAAACCAGATCAGTTAGACTGTCCCTTCTATGCTTTACAATCACGAGTCAAATACATTTCAAACTCGAAGAAGCGAACTATTGTCAGCCATTCGAAAGGGATGAAAGCACGAAAATAACAATGAGTTCTGAAGCAATGCATTGTCCTGTCTCACACTATAATTTTAATGCTGCATGTTGGAACATCTATCCTTCAACGCAGAGCGATTCCTACACGCCAAGCAGAATCACAGTGTCGAATACTCAAAACTTAATGAAAAGAGAAGTGGGTTTTGCCGTAGCCGAGTCGTACATGGTTGCCCAATGGGGCAGATTGGACAAGCCGCAGATGGATAATATTCGAATTAACTCGTCAAGACCCAGGTGATGGACCCGGCGCGTGCCGTGGAGCCATACATAGGTAGTCACAGGAGCATGCATCGTGAGTGTACGTGTACACAAGAAGACTAGAATGGAAAAGATCAAATATGAAACAAGAGATAAAATAAATATTCCGAGACCCATGACAGCTTTGTGCCATTCTAAGACGCATATTGTGCCCGACAGAAAAGCCAACGCATTACAGCTGCCGTTCTTGTAAACGATCGTAACGTTTGCCATATAACTCGCCAGTATCTAAAGAATAGCCATGGAAACGAGCAAGTTGGACAATACAGGCATGGTGGCTATTGATGTGAATGCTAGAGTACAGTGCCGCCCTTTGCGGGCTTTTCTTGCACGGGTGTATCCTCCCCGGCGCGCGTTACCTCGGCGTCCTCTTCATCAATAACAGCTACTTCCTCTTCAACGACCAGCTCATGCAGGGTCGTGGGCACAAACTCGTCATCAGGCCCACCGGTGGCGTCGTAGCCACGACCGCTATTGGTGGCCGAGACACCAATGGGGGCGGTTGAGCCGTCGGCAATCTTTTGCTTCGTTTCGGCCACAATCTTGTCGGCCTCGGTGGTCTTATTGTTGATCATTTCGGCGCCGGTGTCGCCCTTGCTGGCATGCTGCATGGCATCCTTATCAAGGCGGACAACCATGCAAGAGAGGTTGTCGGTACTGAGACGACTTAGGGCGTGCTCAACGAGGAGCTTCGATGCAGCGGTGGGGTCCTGCAAGTTGCGGACGAGGTCGACGGCTTCTTGATCGCCGCAGACATCCCAGAGCTGATGCTGTTAGTGGCTAGTTGGTCAGGTGAGAAGGGTGGACTTACTCCGTCGCAAGCAATGATGATGAATTCGTCGAGCTCAGGTTGGATGACCGTCTCAGTGGTATAAGGATGGCCTGTGACGAGATCCTTCATGTAGGCATCGCCAAGGGCACGAGTGACGGCCAAGACTCCATTGACTCGATTATTCAAAATCAAACCACCTGCATTGGCGATGCGCTTCCCTTCATTCTCGTCGCTGCCCTTGTGGTCGTAGGACAAACGGAGTGCCTTGCCGTTACGACATAGAATAATGCGGGCATCGCCAACGTTGGCAGTATATAAAACCCGCTGTTTGTTCGGTTGCGATTTTGACGGCGCTGAAGTGGGTGCTTCCTTGTCGGCCGAGTTGGTCTTGTCCAAATCGCAGTTGGGATCGGACAGTTTGCCATTCTTGGCGGCGGGCATGGCAATGGTGGGAACGGCAACATTATAGCGGTCACTGGCAGAGCGCTTCTCCCAGCGCAATACGGCAATAGCAGCAGTACACCCGCTATTTTTAAGTGGAAGCTTTTCTAGCTGGGCGTCGCAACTTGTAAAGGTCTGGTCGAGGAGCTCTGGCAGAGGCGTATTGGGATTCTTCTTGACAATGTCTTGGAGAACAATGTGGAGTTTCTTGCCGCACCAGTCAGCGGCAAAGGTGCCGGCGTGGCCGTCAAAGATGGCAAAGTACCCATTGTCGGATTCTGCGACTTCTGTACTGGGCGAGTCGCTGGAGGACTTGTCAGACTTGGAATTGATACTGCCGTCAACAGCATGGGAGTCGAGAAAGTTGTAGAGAAAAGCGTGAGTGTCTTCCATGGTACGGCGACATTTTCTATTGCGGTCTTCCCAGACACCGACACGAAAGGTCGACTTGGGACCGGGAACAGAATCGCCGGCTGAGTTATTCTGGTGGCCCTGGGGGACAGCGAGGGCCGGGTCCTGCTTGCCAAGTTTCTGAATGGGAGACGCCATGTCGGGGCTGTGGCGTGAGCTGGGAGAGAAGCCAAAGGAGCTCCTGGCAGAAGCAAGGAGACTGCTGGCCTTGCTGCTTACGCTGCTGCTTCGGCGTTTCTTGTCTGTGGAACCGCCGTTATCCTGCCTGGTAGGCGGGCTCCCATTGGTGTGGCGCTTCTCACCACTGGCTGCCTGATCAGTAGTCTTGATGGCAGCTACGGCAATGGGCTGGGGGGTGGCGGCGTCCGGAGAAGGAGGCTTGCGGTCAGAGGCGGTGTCGGGATCGATGCTGGAATTTAGCGAGTTGGAGTTGGAGCCTCCAAACATTCTATTGAGCAGGCTTCCTCCCTGCGAGGAGAAGCTGCGACGTTTAGAGCCTGCCAGTTTTGTGGAAAGCTCGTAGGATGGGAGGCGGTTGGTTCGGGTTCGTTCGGTCTCGTTGCAGAGGATCCGATCGATGGAGTCGTTGGGCTTCGGATGTCAACCGGAAAGCGAGACGGTAGCGGCGCAATCCGGGAATAAGGGTAGATGGGGCGGCGGCCAAGAGATTCAGGTGGAGGTAAAAATGCTCGAGTTGGATTCGAGTATATCGCAGGTATTGTGTGGTGACGAAGTACTGGCAATGGATGGTAAGCGGGCTGTTCTGTTGAGGCGAGAGTTGGGAGCGCTGAGGGGTGGAGAGATGCGGCCGGGCTTGGTGGGGTTGTTTGGGCAATGATGCCCGGGGTGAGATGTCGCGGAGTTGGATTAGACGTTGCGCGAGGGGTAGGCAACAGCGCAATGATGGAAAACAATGGTGACTGATGGCAAGAAAGGGAAGGAAAAGAAACCAAAGTCATGGACCGGCGAGTCGCTATGCTCGGATAGCACGGGGATGAGGAGCTGGCAAGGGACCTGCAACAGACGGCGTGGGTGTGACCGCGTGAGGCGGGCGGGTGCGCACGTACCTTGTACTAGCAATGGTGATGTTTCAACAAAAGGTCAGAACAGGCTGTTTGGAAAGCAGGCCTTCTTTTCAAGGTAAGAATGATGGGTCAAAGGGGAAGCACAGAGGGCTTGTAGATGTAAAAAGAGGCAATGTATGGAGTGTTTGTCGTGACGCCCGTACTGTCAGCAGCGGCAAGAGTAGGCGGGCAGGCGGGCAGGCAGGCAGGCACCTAAGGGACCTGCTTAGGACTTTGCGGGACACGGCTTTAGGTGACGACTTGGCGCAGAGCCTCGAGCCTTGTCTTGTGGCGGGGAAGCCCTTTTTTTAGTGCAGGCGGAGAGGGGAGGGTGCTGTGGCTTGTGTGTGGCTGGCATACAGCTAATGCTGAGAATTATATAGAATCAAAAGCCATGAGTATACCATGTATACATCGATCAGCAAATATATGTAAAGATTCATCACAGTGCCCACAGGTGTTTTTAAGCAACAATGCATTGGGAACGGGATGATTGCTTCAAGCATCCAAGGCAGATGTCCCTAGCATCTATGCCTAATACAGTGCGCGCGGAGCTATAATTAGCTACCTAAGGAGCCATGTTGCAGCGCTCACCCACCCTGTAAATTAGCACCTTAGGTACATGTTTAATTATTCCCGGCACTTGCTCATAAGCTCCCTTTGTCTAGCCATGCTATATATGCTTCTTTTTTTTTTTTTTTTTTTCATCGGTTATCCCCGGCTTGCTTGTTGCCTGCCTCTCTGTGCGAGCCTGCGAGGACGCATCCTTTGCCTCGTCGTCGCGCCCCGCCCGTGCGACAACTGGAGCGTCCCCACGCCAACAACCAATTAGCCTCCAGCTACAGATTAGCTGTGCTCACTTCGTTAATAAATACACCACCACCACAATCCCGCGATAGGCCTCGGTGGCCTCTTACTTCCATCAGCTACCCAACGCCGCCCCACGTATGCGACTAACTATATTCGGCGGGTACTGTGTCGGTCAGAGCAAACCAAGCTTGTGCACCGCTGGGCGTTGGCTTCTGTCCATCTGGAATCTGCCTACCCCAGAGTGGCCTCCACCGAGCCCAGCATGGCCGATCCCGTCGCCGAAGCCCTCCGCATCATCCACGGCGCCGATTTTACCCCCTTCGAGCATAAGATTCTCGCCGAGGACTTTATCCAGGGCGCGTTCGACCCAACACTTGCCGCTGCCGAGGTCCTACGGGCTGTCAATGGACGCGACCACGGCGTGTCCGTGGATGAAGCGCTCCTGACCCTGAAGCGCGACTGGCATCAGTTACTTCAGCTAGGTACGGGACAAAGTTAAGGAGAGGGGAAGGAAGACAACCTGCCGGAAATAACGATACTGAATTTCAATCACTAATGAAATGTCTGTAGTTGCTCAGCCTGCAGCAGTCACAGACTCGGTTAGGCAACTTCTCAACTTACGCGACAATGGACGCTGCTGCGTGACGCCTGCAGACTACAAACACATTCATGTAGAACCTAGTCATGTCATTTCCCCGGCACTCAAGGCTCTCTGGGAGAACAATGGAAACCCAAGGCTCTTTGCTATTCTCACCGCCTACCTGACCCCAGCGAAGGTGCAGACCCTCAAGAAGTCGCTCTTACCTGCTTCAGATAGCATGGCCCTGTACAATGTTCTGCTTCTCTCGCCTAGTATCGGCTATTCTTTGCGAAACGGGCATGTACGAATTATGCCGCCCGAAATATACTGGACCCAAGACAACGAACCAACAGTATTGAGCACCGCATCCTCCGTAGAAGTGAGTACTTGTCAGGGCTCGTTTGAGCAGATAACTGACTGTGTCCAGTATGTTATTTTGGAGCCGTCACAAGAATATTACGGCGACACATTTCTCGCAAATGGCCAGTCGCTTCGCAACGAGCGGACGCGTAGCATTCTTCACTTGAAGACGTACAGCCCTGAGACTCTACCACTTCCACATCCTGAACTGCTTGAAATACAGTCGAGGCTCGGCCAGGCCTTGCTCAACTTTTTCACCGAGCAATTTATAAAGACCAATGGTGCGGTTTTATCCGAGTCAGACCCATCGAGTAAGTGTTTTCCACCAACGACAAACTTACCCATTTTAACGCGCATTGGCCAGACTTCTGGAGTCGACCGTTTCAACTTCTCTTCCGCAGACTGTGGCACCTTGTCCCATTCTTCATCCGTGCAAAAGGCTACCAATATCTGTTTCGATCTGCTGCCATGTATGGGTCCATGAGTGTCTACGAGCTTCCGCTGGGCCTTTTCGCGAAGCGTTGCGATCGAAGCGACGACAATGAGCCTGCTGCGCTTGCTCTATTGGAAAAGTACGCCCCGGCTGTTCCCGCCCCCTTGCTCATTGACAAGTTCCAAGATCTGGACGATGTCAAATGGATGATTTCGACAAAGCTTCCTGGTACAATCACAATGGCAACCATCTTTCGTATGTCGTATCCCCAGCGTCACGAGTTTGTCCGAGATCTGGCGGCGGTGATAAAACAGATCAATGATATACCGAACAACACCGGCCGGCTCATATGTGGTGCCGGGGGCGGGCGCATTTACGACTGGCGCTGTGCCATGGCGAATGGATGCGGCCCGTTTGATACCGAGGAAGCTTTCACCAGGCACCTCAGCCGAGACTCGTACGTGGAGGACGCGATTCCTTCTGCATTTAACACGAAGCACAGGTCGGTTTTCACGCATTCGGATCTCCATACATGCAACATATTAGTGCATAACGGTCGTTTGACGGGGATAGTGGACTGGGAAAGCTCCGGGTTCATGCCCGAGTATTGGGACTTTACCAAAGTCATGCGGACCACGAAGAACAAAGACGAAATAGACATGTACCGCAAAATTTGGGGCAACAAATATGATCATGAACTAGAAGTGGAAAAGTATCTTTGGCAAGGTACCCCCCTCGGAGGGCCGGACGAACTCGAACATGAGCGAGTGGCGCTTCCGCCCACAGATTGGCCACTGGCTAGATTTCATGCTCTGGTAGAACCTTAACAATAAATGAGACTCCCTTCACTAAAGAGTCTGTACATGTCCTTGATTCATACATTTAAACAATGGACGCGCCACACTGTCAAGAGCCCTATACCCCCTTATATCACAACACATGTCTTCATGTCCATAGGACTGCCAGCACCGCAACAAAAGCCATCGCAGTTAGCCCAGCGGCAATACCACCACTACGCCACAGAATAGACACTGCGGTAAACCTTGTCCTTCGCACCCAGCGGCTTGCCGCCCTGCGCTTCGACCGTGTTGGCCCTCGCCAAACGCAGCGCTTCCTTCTCCACCTCCTCGACCGTCGCCGCCGGCCTGATGCTGATGTAGCCCTCGTCATCGAGCTCCGTCAGGGCGCGCAGCAGCCAGGTGCGGCACGTCAGCGGCCCCCAGCGCTCCGTGGCGGCGGCGTCGTCCATGGGCACCCGGCCGATGCGGCCGCGGAGCGCATCGTCCATATCGGGCGGAACGACGGCAATTTTCAGTGCGAGAGTGACGGAGATGGAGAATACGACGTTGCGCACCTCGCGGTCCTCGTACCGCCAGGGCACGGCATCGCTCGACCGGGTAATGTGCAGCGCGTATCCCCGCACCTTCTCCTTGTGAAGATACAGGCCCCAGTGCCAGCGGTACGCGAGGCCCTGCTCCGAGAGAAGAATGTAAAGGCCGTTGGGATCCAGAGGCAGGATCGTGTGCGCGCCGCGTGGCAGTGCGAGTTCGTCCATGGTGCGGCGTGTGTGGTAATCGGAGCTAGGGCACAAGGAGCGATGCACTCCCCCTCCAAAAAAGGGCCCAGTCGCGCCTTGATATACATTGAGATCGGACCCTCAGTCGTGGTCAAGGCCCCCGAGCAACATCTATGCAGTTCGCAAACGGTAACCGGGCGACGAAGCGGGGAAATAGTAAGCCGACATCTGCCTGGCGAACGCCTCGTTAATCATGCAGTAGCGCGCAGCAGCGACCCATTCACGGTTGGTCGCTCAAAGTGGACGCGAATGTAAGGGGTCTGTGGTTGCCTTTTGACAAAGGTCTCGCAGTGTCGGGCATGGTTCGCATAAACCGGCTTCGCATGACACTCTCCTCTCGCGCGCCCGGGACGCCGTTTCAAGCGCCCCTTGGCGTTGCCTGCTCATGACTGGCAAGTACTTTGAGGATATCATCTGCCGTAAACGACTATATAATCAGCGCACTTGATATATTTTACCTCTGTTTGGAACGATATACTGATGTTGCTCTTCTTTCTCATTGATGCTTTGCACGATATTGCTGCTCAAGCTATAGTAACTCGAAGCCTTTTGTCGATAGCTTTCCTGCCCGAGGCTGCTCTACAAGCTACGATACGCTGCCAGTAATCTTGTGGCCCTTGTTGGAGTTCCCATTCATTGTTGGCGCGTCAGCGTCACAAAGCTCAGAGCGTCAGGTTTGGCCGTGACGCAGTACAAGCTCCGCGGGGCCACGATGCGGGCGACTCGGGCTGGCATAAAGTGGAATGGTGTCGGCTGGGAAAAAGCGGTATATATTAATTGGCTCGCCATAAATCAATGTAAGCATATGAGAAGTGGTCAAATAAGTAGCTGTGCATTCCGCACTCGTTTGCACCGTGGTGGCACCGGATATCTCCCAGTGGCATCATTTTCATTCGTTCACGATCCAACATTACTTTCGCAGATTATCCAGTCTCGCTTCCAAGTCGTTGTCGACAGGATCAATGTCGCCTCCTCCGCCACCGACAGCCTGGGCAATTTTACCCTCGGGCTGAGCAGGGTTTCCAATAGTCGTGGGTGTCTCTCCGAGCTGTAACGAGGGTTAGCATTCAGCCGGTATATTGGGCCTGTGGCACATACTGCTTGGTTGAACTCGATTCCAATATCCTCCAGTACTTGCTCAACAACCTCGTCGCCTTCCTCTTCCACGCCAGCGTCCATGGCGTCGTCGACGGCGTCGTCCATCATCTCTTGTCTCTGCTCCATTATGTCGTTTTCTCGTTCGAATTCCATGGCGATGCGTTGCAGCTGTGGCAGGTTCATAGACTTGTTCATGCTTCCGAGCGCCATTGTAGCGCCCTTCATGGCTTGCATCATTTGTTCGTTGGTTCGGTACGTCTGGGGTAGGGGTTAGCAGGCAAACTTGGCCCAGCGCGGGGGAAGGGAGGGGGCGTTTGGCGTCGGCGTACCTGGAGACGCAACGAAATCTGTTGCAGCTGGCTGCGCATGCCGTAGAACTTTTCAATGTACCTCCTCGTGCGAACCAGGTCCTTGGCCTGGATCTTGCAGGCGCCCATCTGGCCGTTTTTGGCGCTCGTCTTGATCTGCTGGATAAGCGCCTTTTCTTGCTTCTCCAGCTTGACACGGGTCTGGTCGAGCTCGCGGATGGCCTTGTCGAGCATGCGCTGGTTCTTGCGCAGGCGCTCGGCCGGCGTCATGCGCTTGCCAAACACCCACTCGAGCATCTTTTGACGGTTAGCAGCCAGTTACTTGCGCGGCGAGGTGCATCGGCCCTCACATTCATCTCGTAGGCTGGTCAGAAGCTCCGTCGTGTGTACGATGTGCAGTGTGTAGTCCTCGATCTGGCGAAAATTCGCGGGCCGGAGCTTCAATGTCGAGGCGGGATAGCTGGACGCGGGTGATGCTGAGCAGGATGGATGGTGGGATACAACTTGTCTGCCTGCGCAACTACGTAACCACATGCTCGACCAGCGGCGTCGACGGTTGCTTTGGTGGCGCCCTTTGGCTGGTTCCACATGTACCCGCGCCGCGGTTCTAGCAGGACGATTCCTTGCAACTGCAAATTACAAATATCCGCCCCTAAGTCGGTAATTAAATACACGTAGAAACTGTTATGATGACCAGCAACTTTTCTGTGCCCTTTTCTTTTTGCTACAGTTTCAAAGCCGGTGGCTCGTGTTCGGCTACAGCTCGTCTGATCTGGCGCTACTTATTGGTTGATACCCACCATTTTGCTACTTCATGCACGCGCCAAATGGTGGGTGATATCCTCGAACGTATCTCTTCTAATGGAGGTGCAGACCGTAACCTTTATGATCCCTTTTTCAAACCCAAAAAAACTATTTCGGAGCCATGAAAGTATCTCGGTTTTATGATATAGCTACGACACTACTCTAGCACGTGTCTACATAGGTACTAAAGACTGGGAGTGACAGCTTCTGGTGGAGCCCAAGCATCCGCCCCAGCGCCAGCCAATCACCCGGCTCACTCCTCGGGGGCAGCTCGCCTCTCAAATTTCGTCACGCCACCGCCGGGGGCAATCGGCTTGACTCTCACATTTCAACGTCACGACATCCAACACCCGTTGCTTGAATTTCTTTATCGAAATGGTACCAACCAAGCTCGAATCGCTATGAGCCAGGAGTACGCCAACGGTAAGGGCAAAGCCCCTGCCTCCCAGGACGCTCAGCCCGACGCCAACAACACCGCTCGCCATCCAAACGAGACAAAGTTCATGACGGTCGGCAACGGCGCCGCTTCGGAACACGCGGCGCGCCTGCAGCATTTGATAGACGTCGACTCCGGATATGGTGGAAGTATTGCCGGAGATGAGCAGGCCGTCATGACCGGCGCAAACTGGGATGCGCCAATGCAGCACGAGCGGCAGTCTGGAGTCGTCCATCAGATATGGTACAACCGCCAGCGCACTGCCCTCGGCCGCTCCATAAACAAGGTGCTAGAGCTATTGAATAGCCTGCAAGATATCAACACTTCATGGCCTGCCCACTACCCCTCCGTACAACGTTCCGACCTCGAAGCCAATGCCACTCGACCAGGTCTGCAGCGCATCAGCACCATGGCCCCCGATGCCGCCAGCTCAACTTCTTCCATGCAAGCCCAGCCACCCATGCTCAGACGTGCCATGACGTCTCTGCAAGACAACATGGCCGAGTCTAGCAACGTCGCCGAGCGAAGAGCAATCCCCGAACCCCGACTCGTGTCGCCACAAATCGCACAAGAATTCTCCATCCTCAAACTCGATCTAAAACTCGGGTCGCTGAATCACACCGAGCTAGTCCACTCGTTGGAGAAGCATTCGATTGCTGCTCTACTCGATGGCAAGATTAGCTCCAGCATCAAACATCTTGTATCCCTCCGCGAACGCATCGAAGATACGACAAGCAAAGTGCTCATTACCGGAGACTTGAACGCAGGCAAATCAACTTTCTGCAATGCCCTTCTTCGTCGAAAGCTGTTACCTGAAGACCAGCAGCCGTGCACCGCCATTTTTTGCGAAGTACTTGATGCAAGGGAAAATGCTGGTTTGGAGGAAGTCCACGCCGTTCACAAGAACGCCACCTACAACCGAAACGACGAGAGCACCTATGACGTATTTACCCTGATGGACCTCGAAAAGATTGTCGTTGATAACGAGACATATACACAATGCAAGATCTTTGTTAAAGACAGCAGAAAGATTGATGAATCTTTGCTCAACAATGGTGTCGTCGATATCGCTTTGATCGACGCGCCAGGTCTCAACTCGGACAACACAAAGACCACTGCCATTTTCAGCAGACAAGAAGAAATTGACGTGGTAGTCTTTGTTGTTTCGGCCGCCAACCACTTTACACAGTCCGCGGTAGACTTCATTACAACAGCCGCCGCTGAAAAGGCCTATATCTTCATGGTCGTCAACGGCTTCGACAACATACGAGACAAAGAGCGCTGCCAAAAAATGATTTTGGATGGAGTTGGCAAGCTCAGCCCGCGCACGAGAAAGGAGTCTGATGAGCTAGTCCACTTTGTGTCCAGCAATGCCATCCCGGTTAGCCCGTCGCCTCCTGGAGGCCCAGGCGGCAGCGGAAGCTCTAGCGGTGGCGGCGGTGGTGATGACCCAGACGACGGCGGTAAGGGCAAAGGCAAGGACATTGACAAAATTCGGGACTTTGAGGCCCTGGAGCAGTCCCTTCGCAGATTTGTCCTAGAGAAGCGGGCGAGGTCCAAGCTTGCTCCTGCCAAGACATATCTTGTCAACATTCTCAACGACGTCAATACTCTTGCCAGTGTTAACCGAGACGTCGCCCAGTCCGAGATTGACCGTGTTACTCGTGAGCTCAGAGAACTGGAACCCCAGCTCGAATCCAGCAAAAAAGCAAGAACCGAGGTTGACGACCAGGTCAACGCCAGTATTGAAATCACATGCAAGGAAGTCTACGATGATACACGCTCTCAACTTACCACGGCCATTACAGAGTCTGGCAATGCCAATTACGACATTTCATATCCAGGCCTGTTTGGTGCCTTCTCTTACGCCGACGACCTGAAGGAGGCCATGTTGTCGCAAATCTCGGAAGCTGTTCACATTTGCGAGGACCGCGCCAGACAGAGGACAATGCGTGGTGTCAACACCATTAAGCAATTGGGCTTATTGCACATTGGGGATGAATTCCAAAATCTGCACTTCAAGCCCGATGTCATGTTCCGTCGCAAGCGTGATGCTCTTGCGCGCAACGTTCACATTTCTACCGAGGTTTGGGACTTTTTCGATTGGTCTACGATTGTGCACAAGCAAGAGAAACTTGCCAGCACCAGTATGGCCTTGACAGTCGCGGGTGCCGTGGTGCCACGCATGATTGGTATGGGCAACTGGATGGATCAGGCTCTCACAGCAAGCAAGGTCCTGAGCAACGACAATCTGCGCCAGCTGATTCTGCCCGGTATCGTCATTGCCGCCATCGCCGCGTCTGCCTACGTTCTCCAGCAGATTCCCAAGTCCCTGCCTCCTCGCCTCGCTGCCAAGATTACGCAGCAGCTGGCTGACATGGACTATGTCCACGGCAACTCGGCCCGCATTGCCTCGTCGGTCCGCAAGGTCCTCCGCTACCCAGCTGACAATCTGCGCGTGCGTCTCGAGCAGAGCGTCAAAGAGCTCGACCACCGCCGCGACGAGACCGTCCAGACGCGTGCCGAGAGTGAGCGCGCCGCCAACTTTTTCGGCGACCTCGCCCTTAAGAGCGAGATGGAGCGCAGCAAGGTCAACGATATCGACCTCGAGACACCACCGCAAGGCGTGCACTAACCCAGAAAGGGCTCGAAAAGCTCGCCACAAGCCTACATAGACTTGTGGTATCGGGCATGAGGTGTATGAGCGCTGGACCAGGGAACGGTGGTGATTTGTGAGAAATCTTTACTGCACATGCGGGAGTTGGCGTTCATTTTGCTTGGGTTCCTTCAGTGCAATTCTGCCATTGCGCTCTGTGGCTATATATAAGCTTTGAAAATCTCTCCCTTACTTTTACCTACAACAAACTTGCGGCTTGCTCGAATGAAATTGTCAAGATTGCATCGGGCAAGCTGCATCAGTCAACAGAATCATTCCGCTCAGCACATCTTTACCGCGGTATTTGATAGATAGCATGTAGGTCTACGTCTTTTAAACAGCGCTGTCAAGAAACATTGATAATAAATATACACTGTGATGATGAGAATTTATCTTTTTCGCTCCATCCGTTTCTACGACGTCCACATGACTGATCGAAGCCACTCTTTATCCTCGTCACTGCCAAACGTCGAGTCAATGGCCTCGCGAGCCAGACTGCATATCGCCTGTCTGTCTAGATTGAAGTGCTGAGCCGCAATCTCGTACTCTTTAGACAGCGGGCTTCCAAACACGCCTACATCATCAGTCTAGCCAAATCCACGCGTTAGTTTTTGCATCCATACCAGTTTTTTTTTTTCCCGATCCCGGAAAGCACAAAAACATACCGCAAGTGAAATCGAGGGCCCGTCCACGCCTCGCCAGTACCCAAAGTGGTGGCCGGCGAACCCCCCCGCGACCATGTCCGCCAACACATTGCACGACAAACACAGCTCCAGACAGAGCCCGCGCCGCACAATCTCGCGCTTCGCCTCGTCGTCCTCCCAAATAACATGGCCGAGGCGGCGCGGCTGCCACCCCAGCAGCACGTCGAGCTCCTCGCGCGACGCCGCCGCCCGCGCCTCGGCAAAGTGCACCGTGACGCCGAGCCCCGCGTCCCGCGCGCCCTCAAACGCCGGGGAGAAGGCGCGCACCGCGCCGTCGGGCTTGGCCTGCGGGTCCCCGCAGAGGTCGACGCCGACGACGCCGAGCGGGCGCAGCGCGGCGGCGAGTCGCGTTATGGACAGCGCGGTCGCGGCGTCGTGGCGGCGGTCCACGCAGAGGAGAAGCCGCGTGCGCATGCGCGGGCAGCCAAGGTTGAAAGCGGCAATGGCGGCGAGGATGGTGCGCACGTAGGCTTCCGGGGTGAGCGACGGCGTGGCGCGCGGCGTGGTGCGTAGCTCTACGTAGACGACGCCGTCGGCGTAAAAGTCGTGCAGCACGGCCGTGGTGGCTTCGGCGATGGACGCGGCGTCGGTGAGGAGGTTGTAGATGTAGCTGCTAAACAAGGGGAAGAAGCTGGGATGGGACGTGCAAGGTCAGCGGCGGCCGGGGCCGGGGAGGAGGGGGAGGAGGGGAAGGACAACGCACGCCTGCACGCTGTAGTTGTGTTTGCCCTCTGGCATCACTTCCATGGGATCCTGAATGTCAGTCTCGCCGGCATCCCTTTTGCGTCGCCAGATGTCGTGGAGTGTGCGTCGCGAGACGCTCCCAGTGAGGTGGGCATGAAGCTTGTCGCGGGGTAAGAAATCGGCCATGTCAGTCATGACGGTTTTTTTTTTTTTTGTTCAAAACCTCCCTGTCGCAGAGAAAACAAACCTACCTCAATTTTTGGCAGCGCAAGGTAATCCATGCCTTTTTCTCGCACCCTTTTTTTTTCTGTTTTTCTTTCTCTCAGATATTGCAACAACAAAGTGAAGACGCCGACAACTTCTCCACACACAACATGTACCAAACGTTGTTCGGTGTGGTGGGCCGAGACGCCGTTTGCGAAGCCAGCCGCCCTGCGTGTAAGCCACAAATAGTGCCTGCCTGATCTTACCAGGGCTCCAACTTGTGAACTTTTGAGCGACTCTAGCGATTAGTTACACTGTAGTCCAGAAAGCCGCATATCTAGGTATGGAACAAGAAAGCCACACAAAGATGGCACAGGCTCAATCAATGTCATCAACACCCGCCACGTCATGCATATCATGTGCGCAAATCGCACTCACCTGCAGGATCACGTAGTCACAGAGATTTTCAACAGTCAGGTCTGAAGCAAGTATACTTCTCCCTCTTGGGTCAATTTGCTCAGCTTCTCTCCCGCGCCGGCCCATGATCAAGACGGCGACCAATTACGGACTGGGGGCCGTAGCTATTCCCTGCGCTTCCCGAGCTCTGCCAGCTTTTTGCTGCGGCATGTCATCTTCTTTTCAATCTATCGCGTAAAATGTCCCAGCCAGAAACATACTGCTGTAGGTCTCACCTCTGACAGCCCGCAGTCCTCCTCATACAGTGCATGCCGAAAAGAAAATACAAAAAAAAAAAACCCCCCCCACGGCCAGCTCTCAGCCCGGTGGCGCAACACGCTCCCCATGCACACAGGCCACGCCCATCTCCCGCTGCGGGGGTGCGGGCGGCACTTACAATCAGCGGTCTTATTCTCGTGTGGTGCAAACACTGACTAGCATGGCACCTCTGGGTGCGCACCTTTAACAATCCCGAAGATGAGAATGGATTGGATGGCACTAATACCGATTTGCTTCGTTCACGACGGGAAGGGCCGGGAGAGGTATCGTAGGAAGCGTCTAGCCCCTTCCATCATGTCGATTTGGCTCAAAATCTGAACGTACATGACTTCAGCCATGTAAAAGCGTGCGCTGGGGGGTATGTAGAGCTGACAAAGCATCAAGATACTGCCGTCAGCTCTCCCTTTCGTCGCACACCAAAGGCGGCAGGGGGGATACTCGGGTGGCTGCCAAAAATCCGCATCAGCAAATGGCA
Organism: Beauveria brongniartii; assembly: GCA_030782485.1. Taxonomy (NCBI): domain Eukaryota; kingdom Fungi; phylum Ascomycota; class Sordariomycetes; order Hypocreales; family Cordycipitaceae; genus Beauveria; species Beauveria brongniartii. The sequence continues at coordinate 17,067 of JARJPP010000458.1, forward strand.
GCACTTGCTTGTCAAGATGATTAACAAAGCGTGTGATGCCTTTCAAGTGGAGTTAATATTCAGTTATACAACAATGACAAATCTCAAGCCTGAGCGAGGCACCGTGGTAATATACATGTGCAAACCCCAATCCCAGAAGAAATGCTGCGAGATGGTAAAAACGCCCAAAGTTGGCAACATCATGTGCTAGTGTCCCCCTTCCAAAAAGTGTAGAATCCTTTCATACTGCTTTTTTGTCTATACATCCCAAAATACATCAGTCTGCCGTAATCTCTCTGGCATTCCGAGTCCCGAAACAGGTCATGGACTCAAGAATAGGCGCTTTCCGTCATGATAGCGGCCCTTGCTTGTTTCCTTTTGCTAATATTACACGCGGTATATCATGTCATCGTCATGGTGCATGATGCCGGATAGCCGTCCCACGATCCGAAACTGGCAAGGTCTCTCTTCTTGTGTGTTTGTCGGTATATCGTTGGACAACTCGTCAATATGATGAGCCTGCATGTCGCCTTTACAGGGCAGGCTTAACCTGGCCAGACTGGCCCTCGGCGGCAAGCGCAGCACTGACCTTGTCAGCGGTGCTCTGCTCCTCGCCGCCGCCGGTCAGCATGTCGCCACCGCTTTGGCGCATGTTGTACTCTTGCTCCATGGCGGCGTATTGCAGGTCCTCGTGGAAGGACAGGGCAAAGGGGACACCGAGGAAGAGGATCGAAGTGGTGATGACCCAGGCGCTCTTGCCGCTAAAGGACATGACGCTCCAGGCACGGCTCGAGAGGGCGCTCGCGCTGTCGGCGATCCAGCCACGGGTCTTGGGGGGCACAATGTCGCGGAGGGCGTACACACGCTCGGCAAAGCTCTCGTTCTCGGCATCAAAATCGGAGTCGTTGGATATTTCAGATTCTGGATCAATGCGTTAGCAGGAAGCTCGTCGGAGCTTGTCGGGAGCTGATGTCATGCTGGCGCATATGCGCGAATGCCGCAAGTTCGTGACATACCGGTGTCCGTGTAGTCCTCGTCATCCTCGTACTGAGCGGGAGGGTGCTCCTGGAAGTGTTCGTCCTCGACTTCGGTAAGGGTAACCATGGTGCCGGTTGTGTATTAGGATGGATTAAGGAGAAATGGTTGTCGAAATCAAGTTGCCGACAAGAGATGAGAAGATCGCTCGGGCGGTCGCGCGGGCAGATAATTGAGACGATCTCGGCAACTGAATGCTTAGAATGATAGAAATGAAGTGCAAAGCCGCGTGTCGAAAATGTCAAGGGGCGAATTGAAGTTCAGTTGGTAGATGGTTGATAGGACTCCTGGAAGTAGTTTAAAAATTTCGGTCCTCGACCATCTCCTGCCAGGAGCGGGTTCCGCTTGCTCGCATCTGATTTGTCAGAGAGTTGCGCTACTATCACGTGCACCCCTGACGACATACTCGATTGCAAGCCTACCCTGGGACACAGCCCTATACATTGTAGAGTGGTCACAGTGGGCAGCAGCATGGAAACCTAGCCGAAAGATGTGCTTGCTCGTATAGGTGGGCTTTATAGTGCCAGTCCAATGCTTCGTCATATCATTTTCACCGTTGGAGAGCAGTCGTAATGCGTAGTGGCTATAGGTGTTATGGATATAGACGCGGCCTTCTTTGGTCCAGAACGTCGTCAGCCACAACACAAGCCCGTTGCCATTCGGGCGTCTCTTACGCATCAGGTTTCCAGAATGGTTGCTGCCGAGCGGTCTCACTATGAAGATTGAAAAACCAGACCAGGCTAAGCTCTCCGAGACGGAAGCATCCGTTTATCGCCAAGTTGAGCCACTTCAAGGCACACACATAGCGCGATACTACGACACCGCGATTCAAGGATCCTGGTGCCTCTTGCCCCAAGACGTCAAAGCAATGTCGCTCGCGGAGCCGGTGGGCTGACTTTGCGGCTGAAGGGATTGACAGACATGCTAGAAGATAGCTACCTCCAACCGCACGAGCTAGGGCTGCAATAAGAAGCCCCCAAGGTGGCCAAGTATCGGCACTTGGACGGCAGGCTGATCGCGTCGGACATTGAGCTGGCTATCAAAAGGTCACCCGAGCCGGACTTGGATGCACACGAGAGTCGCTCACATGGTGGACAATCACCGAAGATGCCAGTCTCATCATTCAGGGGACGGAAACCTGTTGGCGGCGTAATCTGACCACCAAAGTCGGGATTAGGTCTGGATGATCTGCGGCGATGAAATAGTCATTTTATAAATATTGTATGCTTCAGGCCGAATTAGTATGACGGTCGACCCGATGCATGATATTGCCCGGACCTGGTCGCATCGCTGGTATACACTACGGCAGTAATACAGCTTGACAGTCTACCCGGTAGCAATTACGTATACGGCTCCGACACTTTGACAAGATCAATGTACCCTCGTTGTGAGAGGCCCAAGTACAAAAGACTAGAAATATGGCCATGCGGCCCATCCAAGACCGGGGTCCGTGTAATTGACAAACTTTGAGCCAAGCACACCTGCCTCGGAGTCCGTTTCTACACTTCTTTGCCTCTTGCCGACCATCCATGGGATGAAAAGAAGAGTGTCAAGGTTAAGACGCAAGATCAAGTGTAGAATGAGTGGTACATTGAACCTGTACCAAACGCCTCGGTGCTTAATAACTAGCCGCACACCTGCTTGCTAGCGCTTTCAAGGGGGAATGCCAAGGACATGTGGTTCCGCGAGATGAATCTTCATTTCGAAAAGTTGGAAAGTAGAGACGAATAATCAATCCATTGACATGCCTGCGAGTCCTCGTGATGCAAAGCCCATGCTACTTGCCTCTAACTTATGGAGCCTCTTTGTTTCCAGAAATATGGAGAGGAAGCCGGGTACAAGAGACAAAATAAGAACGTGGGGAAAAGAAAAAGTCTAGAGCAGATGGGAATTTCAAAGCAGAGCCCGCACCGGCCAAGTTGGACGCGGTAACAACCAGAATCTCGGACGTCTTTCCGGTCTGCTTTCGTTTTTATTTGATATTACCCCGTGATCATGTCGACAGGGGTGCAAGATTGCCAATTTAGTGTTAGGAGACGGGAAGAAGAGAAGTAAAGGAAGACGGGATGGAAGGATGATGAATAAGAGAAAAAAAAAAAAAAAAAAAAAAACGGCGCGCAGCTGACAAGGAGGCTGAACAATGTTCGAGGCCCTAGGAGAAGGCTTTGCTTCCCCGGGGCCACGCGAATGCGGGGTGGAGGCTGATATTTTGATGGACTGGGAATTTGGAGAAGGGACAGTGCGGCCACGACTCGCGAAAACGCTGGGATAAACTCTACTCAGTATCAATGCTCGTACCCCAGTTTTGAACAATAGTAACAAAGTTGACAAAAAAACATTTATACGAGTTGCGAGAAATTGTCAGTCACGAGCAGCCCTACGAGCTGTCCGTACCAAAAACGGTGAGAACGAGAAGGAATTTGGAGAAGTGGCTGGGCATGTACGGAGTTATGGTACTTTGTACTTTATATAACCCCTTTTTTTTTTTTTTTTTTTTTTCGGGTTTCGCTTGTGCGTTTTCGTTACGAGAAGCTCATGCACCGTAAAATTGGAGAAGAATAAACTTGGCGAGACATTGCGTCTTTTGACCTGGAGTAAAGAAAAAGAAAAAGAAAGAGAAAATAGAATAGTCATTAACACAGCGTGTGGAGAAGAACGAAAGGGGTGTGTGTCGCGATAAAAAGGCGTTTAAAGAAAAACCCCCCCCCCCAAAAAAAAACCTCAGCATTTACCGCAATTCCCATCGAGACAAAAGACCTCCGTGGCATTAATGATGCCTGTTTTGATTTTTCCCTCGCTGCAAGCATCTCCAAAGGGAGGAGGGGAGGGGAGGGGAGCGGTTTGGAGGTGGAGGGGAAAACGGGGCCGAGGGCATCGTGACCTCGCTGAGTTTTCTGTTTGGTCCTTGTGCCAGTAACTAGGGATGCACACAGGTTGATGGGTACGTATGAACAAAAGGGGGGCCGGAGTCCCGGAGCAGAGAACATGATACAGGGGTCCATCAGCTCGCAAAATAGAAGCTTTTTAATTTCCGTGCTAAAATCGTACCGTTTATTTATTTTTTGTTATTTTGTTTATTTATTATTTTTCATTTCTGCCGTCCTCGTGATGCTGTTGCCGGCGTGGCCCCAGCTTTGGCGTCCGGGCTCCGTGAAAGCGGAGCGTGGAGACGGACCCTCAACCCATGGCTTGAATACACTTTTCCGGGCGAGGCGCGAGGTGCGTCTACTTGGTATTTACCATGAACAACGAGAATAATAAGCTGCACCTGGTTGAATCGTGCAGGCGGCCCGTGAGGTTTCCTTATTACTCGGCATGGCGGGGGAGGCGGTCATCGGGTCACCCACCACCCAACTTGCCAGCCTGGCAAGCTGGGGTAAAAGGAAAATGTGTGTGTGTGTGTGTGGTGCAGAGAAACGGTAATAACCACAGGGCAGCATCAACAGTCACTTGATGCCCGCCATGATCCTCACAGCTGCGCGCCAGCTCACTGTAGTCTACGTACGTCGTCGCATGCACATTGACGTTTGCGCCATATTACGCCGATGCCACGCCTTTTCTTTATTACAACACGGCTTAGCCGGCGTAGGAAAAAAAAAAAAAAAGGCAAACTCGGCTCGTTTACCACAGAGAACTGCCTACTCCGGGCAACCAATCCGATTAGCCGCCTCTTTACTCCATCCAAAACGCACAGCCTGTGTGTGCGTGCGTTGCATTGCGCCATTCGGGACTTTTTTATTCCATGCACCTCTGTTGATTCTCGACTCCTCCTCGCGCCAGTAAAGCGCCGGGCTACTGGTTGGATTAATTGGGGAGGAAAATTTGTAACAATATAAAACGGCCGCTTGGAGAAAGCTGGGGGTAATGGAAACTCGCTCTGCATGAATGGCCTTCCCATCAGGCTCCGGCCAACCAAGCCGGCGTCGTTGTCGTGGTGGAGGCCCGATGGCATCCGGACTGTGGGACCTTTGCTTCTCCATTCCGTTTCGATTTCCATCAGTATTCGTACTCTTCATCTGCTAACTCGGTATTTACAAACGTCCTTGTCGACTGTGAATCCGTGGGCGCTAGCATAGAGCACGCCCCCTGTAGTTTGACGATCGGCAATACCGTTCCGCGAGGGTCCCTAACTGTTGTCGCTGAGCAAGGTTCCCTCGTGGCACTCTTCTCGTCGACTCGAAAAACGGTCTCACATATCCCTCACAGCCTACCTGGTGCCTGGACAACACCAGCAACGCACAATATTGCATCAATACGTGTTAGAGATCCTTGCAGGACCTTGCAAGCTGTCATGTCTCGGCTGTGTTGGGTTCCAGGCCAATGCCAATGCTAATAATGCATCCTTTCTTGGCTGCAGTGGGAAACACAAGACGGAAAAGTCTCCAAATGCCATGCTGAGGACTGCCGTGTAATACCCAGACGTCGATCGGCAAGCGCACGCACCTTGCCACCATCGGGGCTATGTACCAGTAGTTATGGCAGTGCTCCAATGGAGCGCAGCGGCGCACCACCGTACCGTATCCCGTAACTATTTTTGAAACATCCCTTGGCAACGACCAACCTTCTTCATCACCTGCAGCAGAACATCAATCAGCCCCAAACGTCGCACAAGCAACCGTCTTGTACGGGCCATGCGCGGCAGTTACTCAGTAGTATACCGAGTACGTAAGTCTTGTTGACACGACACTTGCGGCCGACCCGCTTCTTCCCGAGCTGCATTCGCGTGGTTTTCCTGTTCAAGAGGGGGGCGCTGGAGCGCTCTGAGTGAGCTAGCTGCATGTACTATTCTGATGCCTTGGCTTGATGAGAGCTGATCGAGCCGGGTTGATCGAACGCCTGCATGGACTTTGAGCGCGGGGATTATTGAGCTGAAATTTCTTGTCTGTCAGAATGGTGGTTGCGAATCCGGCCAGCCGGGTACAAGGTTCGCAAGCATCCAACGTGAACCCGTGAGCCTGTTATAAGTCTAGGGTCATTAACATCATGTACTATACCTGTTGGTGCTGCTGGGTGCATATTCGTACACAATCGGCGGGAATACCACTGCACCTCTACTGGCTAGCTCAGGATTCACATAGGAAAAAAAACGAGGGCAGGGACGGAAAATTTCGCTGCTGCAACCTGCGCGTCACGCAAGCATCACCATTTACATGCATACCCGTCACCCGTCATACGCCACGGCAAGAGACAGTTGCCTGTCCAGGCAAGCGCAAACTGATTTGTGTTGGTGGACCGGCAACGACGTGGCTACACAGGCAAATGCAATGTAACTGGTTTTAGCGGCAAGCTATTTCTGCTTTGCAACACACACATGTATTGTTCTGTTGGGGTTTCAACATGTGTCGAGTTGACAAGACTCAGCTTACCTGCCGGCTTCCGCGGGAAATGGTAGACGAAAGCGCTCCTTCGCCTAGCTCCATCTGGATTTGTTGTAACAACGTTCGCGTCTTTTCTGTCATTTGGCCATTTTTCACACTCTCTCTCTCTTTTCGCGGGGAGAGAGTAATAAGCCATGACTGTTTAGCTGGGGTCAATGTACATGATACGTCTAGAAGGGGCTGTGGATGCGTGTCATGAGAGGATCAAGAGGGCATCAGAGCCAAGAGTAGGGCGGCTCCACAGAGGGACATGTTGGCAATAGCATCAAATGATGCCGCCATAGTTAAGGCGTATGTGTGATGGCTTATGGTGCGTGTGTGGGCTGAGATGCATGGCGTGAGTGTTTTGAATAATGACTTGCCAAAGACTGAGGCGGCCACCGTTTGAGACGGAGAGCGGCTGGACCAAAGGCATGGAGGGTGAGAAAGTTGTCCAACAGAAAGGCCTCGAATAACCGATCAGCGTAGAAATCCAATTCCGCAAACTGGGTAGCTACGTATCTTTTTTTGGCGTGCTTTTCCTTTTTCTCCATCTTCGTCTTGTTCTCCGTTTCTTTTCCGTCTTGCTACACGCTGCCCCAACGGTAGGTGCTGAAAAAAGCCCCTCCTAACTAGTTTACCCCTCCAAAACTCCAGATTTTTACGCTCATGCAAGCTGTCGTGGAAATCCACTGGTGCATCAGCTGGCCTTGGGGCTGCGGTTCCTGGGCGGCTCTGAACGGCCAGGAACCAGTCATACGGACCCAACAGGATTTGGTGGTTGTAACTAGGCTAGTGGCGGGCTTATTAGAGCCTTGGGTTGGGTAAAATGGCTGTTTGAAAATTTCCGCTTTTTTATATTTTTATTACTTTCGACTAATAAGTTTCCGTCTTTTCATTTTTTTGAGTAGTCGACACATCACGATCGCCCGCAGTAATGATCCTACCTGGCAGCCGGCACAAGTTGAGAGTGGACTTGGTATACAAGGTGCCCACTTATATGGTTGTGCAAAAGAGTCATCTGCTTCCCATGCAAATCGACGTGGTGGTACATGGTTAATTTTGGCTTGTACAGATTCGTCTGGAAATGAGAATATCTGCAAGACTTGAATCGTCAAAATCGGCCGCCAATTGAGTCTGTTTCCAAGTGCTCCCGTGGCAGCTGATGGAAAAATTCCTCACGATGATGAGGACCTTGGAAAAGGAAGCGCCCCTACAGACTCCCCCAACAGTGGAACAGTGGAGCAGAAAATGGGGAATGGGGGAGGCTCAGCATCCAAGCAACTGGTTGGTTGCTTGGACAAGCACAGCATTTGGCAGGCTCGTCAGGCCTCGTGGTGCGTTTTGGGGGACAGGAAGAGGCTCCACAAGCGTCTGCACCACTTGTCAAGTACCGCTACGTACCGAGTATCAATGCGCCAAGTTTTTTTGGTCTGGGGCAATGTGGCTTTCCCCCAGTTGTACGGAGCTGTAACGATGGCGAGTCCGGTAAGGCAAGGAATGAAAATTTCGTCGAGGGGGTGCGTGGTTGACCAAGTGATTAATCGTATATACTTAAAGACAGCTTCGCCTAGTTTTCGAGCTGATGTGGATTGATGAAACAATTTCAACTGAAGTCTCTCTACACCGGTTCTGTGGCCAGATATTCACCTTGTACCAATTATTACCAGCGTTTGTACGGACAACTCCACCTCATTCACCTCTATTACTCGAATTAATAAATTGGTAAGCAATTTTCTTTCTTTTACATTCTGTCTCGCAGTCATCATGTCGTGTTCCAAAAAAAGAGCACGAGACCCTCAACGCAATTCCGTTGCCACGCCGAGTACGGGACTTCGCTTGTTTCCAGGTACCTTACAGGCTGGCTGGGCTGGGCTGTGCAGAGGTACCTGAATCTCGTGTGTGGCATGGCGGGTTGCTGCGTGTCAGTTGGTCACGCTCCAATGCAAATTTGCTCCAGCCAGCCAGACACAGAGGAAGGTCCTGGCACAATGCCCAGCCGGGACCTGGTTGGGCGCTGAGCCGCCCGGCCAGTGGCCACTGGCTGGTAGGTACCTCGTGGGGTGGCTTGGGGAGTCACAGCTGCCAGCCCGCCCGCCAAGGGCTTCTAGATACTTCATCTTACAGGGCCTTCAGCACTCCCCATCCCTCTTGAGCCGTCACCCCCGCCATCGCCGCAACGGGGGAACCGGCAGTGACCCTTTTTTTTCTTCCTCTTTCCCGCCCTGATTGAAAGCTCGCCCAGCTGTGCCCACCATCTCCAACTCGTCCCTTGTCATCTCCAAATACCTCCTCCCTCTTCCTTCACAACCACACCCGCCTCTCAATTAAGATTTTTTCGCATTCAATTGCGCTTCTTCATATCCTCTCCAGCACTTGCTGCACTGACCAAGCACCCTCTGCACCCCTCGCTTCGTCTTCCGCTGCGAGTTGCGATTTACTTGCGCATTTGCCCCGCCATAAACTGCTGGCTGCCCCGCCACTCACACTGCAACCTTGACACAACAAACAGAATCGCACTAATAACAGCGCATTGTTTCCTGCAGCGCGCTCCCAAGCTGCAATAGCTAGCTTCAAGCTTCGATTGTCGACTGCTTCTTTTTCTCTCCTCGACTTGCGACTCTTGCAGCTTTACATCATAGGTAAGCCGTTCGGTTCGCATTTCCTCGAGTCTATACAAACTTCACACAATCCCAATTGGCATGCTTTTTGCGGTCAAATGAGCCTTGTTGTCAGGCCGCGCAAACGAAAACGACACTTTGCCAGCTGGCACGCGGCCGGCACTTGGCACCTGGCAACTGCACAGGTGTTGCTCGCTAGCAGTATCTGGCCAGTGCTGAGCTCACCCTGACCAAGCGGTCAGGCTCACGCACACCAATCACACTCACTCACGATGGCTTCACCGTGGTGCTCTCTCTACACTCCTTTTGACCCGCGCTCTTCTTACCTATCCTTGTTCTCCTCTTTTTCATTCCTCCAATGCTACACCTCTTTCCCCACTGGCCGCTGCATTTCGCATCAAGCCTGAGCAGCAGACAGTCCTAGCCTTTCCCTCGTTAGACACCCTTGGTCACCTGTCCTGCTGTCTTCCCCATGCTTAGCAGGCCCACGCCAGTTTCTTACCTTCACCCCGGCCCTTGCTACTCCCTGGCGACCCTAACCTCACCCCCCTCCTTGTCTTGCCCGCCATCGGAAACTATTGAGTAACAGCTTTGCTGTGCTCGTCACTTACACGATGTGTCGGCGACCGCTTGTTTGCAGTCTTGTCACCGCGTCTTATATAAAACCCACTACTCCCCATACTTCTTCCACCTCACGACATCTCTCATAATCTATCTTCTTCTACCCCTTCATCGTCTACTGCCTCTTCTCATCTATTACCCTCACCTACTGTCCTTGTCCCTCCGCCTATAATATATCCTCCCTCACACATCATGCCAGGCCTCGCTCTCGACACAACTAACTCCTCTGACAGCCTACCAGTCACAATGTCAACACCAGCCAACAAGGTCCTGGCCAACCTCGCATCGTCAGACTCGAGCCGTCTGCCCTCTCCTCAGCCCACCCACATGTCTTCACACAACAGCAATGGCCACCGCAAGCTCCGCTCGGCCACCGTCGGTTATGTCGCCCCCGAGTTTGCTGGCAAAATTGAGCAGATGAAGACTGGTAAATTGTCCCTGAGTGTATTCTCAAGCCCATTGCGACCTCGCTGACACGAGTTTCCCTTGCTAGTTCGTAACCTCATCCTCAGCAATGGCTGGATTCCCGAGGCTCTCGTCGACGACCAGATTCGCTGGTTCTACGAGCAGCTCGGCATCGATGATGTCTACTTCCGCATTGAGAGCCCAGAGGTCATTGGCAACCAAATTACTTCCCTCTACGCCGCCAAGGTTGCCGCCAACTCTCGTGAGGACAAGCGCGAGGAGATTCGCCTCGACATGGAGGCCGAGGACCATGCCATCTACATTGACACCAGTGAGCCTGGTCAATCCAACGTCTCTGGCCCCCGCTATGAGGTCCGTCTCGAGGCCAAGTACCTCGATCACTCGGACAGGACAAAGTACCGCGTCGAGACGTTCCGTTCTCCCGCCGCCATTGGTGCCAGCCCCAACTCCAAGGCCACCCTGCGTTGCTACTTTGTCTACAAGTGCGACTTCAAGCAGAGCGTTGAGAACACTGACCCCAAAGAGACCAACATTGAGCTCATCTCCGACGCCGGATTCTGGCAAAAGGCCACGGAGAACACCAAGCAAATCTACCAGGAGATCATTCACCTCGCCGTGGCTCGAACCGGTCCCGTCATTGACATCTTTGACATTGAGGACTCTGTTGAGAAGCGTCTAGTCGTTGCCTTCCGCACCCGTACCGCTCGTGGCATGTTCTCCTCCCTCTCGGATCTCTACCACTACTATGGCGTCACCTCCTCCCGCAAGTACGTCGAGCAGTTCTCCAACGGCATTACCGTCATGTCCATCTATCTGCGCCCTGCCTCGACAGACAGCGGTTACTTCCCTCCCATGGAGGAGTCCATTCATCAGATCACCAAGGAAATCTCCCTGCTCTACTGCCTTCCCCAGAATAAGTTCCACAACCTCTTTGCCACTGGTGCCCTGAGTCTTCAGGAGGCTGTCTACGCCCATGCCACCTGGGTCTTTGTCCAACATTTCCTGAACCGTCTAGGCCCCGAGTACGTCTCCCTCTCGGAGATCATCAACCACAACGACAGCGCCCAGGCTGCCCTTCTCTCCAAGCTCAAGCGTCGTCTCCGTACCGAGACTTTCACGCCCGACTACATCTATGAGATTATCCAGTCCCACCCCGAGCTGGTTCGCTCCCTCTACGCTTCCTTTGCCAATGTCCACCTAAGCGTTGGCCCCGACTATGAACGCAGCTACCTCGCCCCCACCCCCAAGGTTGAGGTCCTCTCGGATGAGAGACTCAAGGACAGAATCTCCAAGACCGTCGCCAACGAGCACGAGGAAATGGTCATGACGGCCTTCCGCGTCTTCAACAATGCCATCCTCAAGACCAACTACTTTACCCCCACCAAGGTCGCCCTCAGCTTCCGTCTCGACCCCTCTTTCCTCCCCATGGCCGAGTACCCCCGCCGTCTGTACGGCATGTTCCTTGTCATTGGAGCCGAGTCCCGCGGATTCCATCTGCGTTTCCGTGAAATTTCTCGTGGTGGTATCCGTATCGTCAAGTCCCGTAGCAAGGAGGCTTACGGTATCAATGTCCGCAACCTCTTTGACGAGAATTATGGTCTTGCCAGCACCCAGCAGCGCAAGAACAAGGATATCCCCGAGGGTGGTTCCAAGGGTGTCATCCTTCTCGACCCTAAGCAGCAGGACCGTGCTCAGGAGGCTTTTGAGAAGTACATTGACTCCATTCTCGATCTTCTCTTGCCTGCCGAGACGCCCGGTATCAAGAATCCCGTGGTGGATCTGTACGGCAAACAGGAGATCCTCTTCATGGGTCCCGATGAGAACACTGCCGGCCTTGTCGACTGGGCTACCGAACATGCCCGCACCCGCGGTGCCCCGTGGTGGAAGTCGTTCTTCACTGGCAAGTCTCCGAAGCTGGGTGGTATTCCCCATGACAAGTACGGCATGACTACCCTATCCGTCCGAGAATACGTCAAAGGCATCTACCGCAAGCTGAACCTTGACCCCTCTACCGTCCGCAAGATGCAGACTGGCGGCCCCGACGGTGACCTAGGCAGTAACGAGATCCTTCTCGGTAACGAGAAGTGGACGGCTATTGTTGACGGCTCTGGTGTCCTGGCCGACCCCAACGGTCTCGACAAGGACGAGCTTGTTCGCCTTGCCAAGAAGCGTGCCATGATTGGCGAGTACGACATGTCCAAGGTGTCCAAGGACGGTTACCGTGTGCTTTGCGAGGACATTAACGTTACCCTCCCTAACGGCGAGGTTGTTGCCAACGGTACCTCTTTCCGCAACACCTACCACCTCCGTGACACTGGAATGACTGATGCATTTGTCCCTTGTGGTGGCCGTCCCGAGTCCATCGATCTTATTTCGGTTAACCGCCTGATCAAGGATGGCAAGAGCGTCATTCCTTACATTGTCGAGGGTGCCAATTTGTTCATCACTCAGGATGCTAAGCTCCGTTTGGAGGCTGCTGGCTGCATTCTCTACAAAGATGCTTCTGCCAACAAGGGTGGCGTCACATCGTCGTCACTCGAGGTTCTGGCTTCGCTCTCGTTTGATGATGCCGGCTTCGTAGAGAACATGTGTGTCGACGCCAAGACTGGTGAGGCTCCTCAGTTCTACAAGGACTACGTTCGCTCGGTACAGGCCAAGATTCAGGAGAACGCTGCTCTCGAGTTTGAGGCCATCTGGCGCGAGCACGAAAAGACTGGCGAGCCGCGCTCGATTCTGTCTGACAAACTGTCGATTGCCATTACAGACTTGGACGAGCAGCTCCAGAAGTCTGATCTGTGGGCCAATGAGACGATTCGCTATGGTATCCTGAAGGACGCTTTGCCCAAGCTTCTCCTTGACAAGATTGGTCTCGAGACCATTGTGCAGCGTGTGCCCGAGAGCTACCTGCGCAGTATTTTCGGTAGCTACCTGGCGTCGCGTTTCGTGTACGAATGTGGTGCCGAGCCCAGCCAGTTTGCTTTCTTCGACTTTATGTCTAAGCGCATGGCCGCTATCAATGGCGATAACAACGGCAACGGCACTGAGCGTCTCCGCCGCGCTTCCATCAGCCAGCACTAAGTGGTCTATTGTCAACCCAAAGTGTGTATACATTTGCATTTGATCTGCAGATTTGACTTTTTAGCATTGTTTTGGGACCAAGCATTGGCCAGCACGAGCTGGTGTACCTTTGCTTCACATTTACAGAGATCTATCTGAGAAGAAGAGAACAAAAAGCAACATTATTTTGCTATTATGAAAAGTAGCGAGTTGTGACAAAGTTGTTATAGGGATTTAATTTACGGGTTGGGAAAAGTTTTGCAAGAAAAAGACGACAAAAAACTATTCATGGGTTACGAAACAAGAAGAAAACACTACATAGTCGCAGTCATGGGAACATTAGCAGTCCAGGCGACGCATGAATTTAATGTACATGGTTTTGCTATGCTTACGAGAGCTTTGTCATTGTGAATGATGTTTGTGAATCGAAGAGCATGGAGATAATAAAGGGTGGGCGGGATGAGCGGAGCCGAGGACGCGAGGAAGTATACTGGTAGAAGACGCATGGACCTGTACGAAGTTGGTAGTCAAGTGGATCGTCGTCCATGTCGGGATATGTAAAGATGGATGAGGACGCGTATCGCGGGCGCGGGATTGGGTTCGGAGGTAAGCAGTGTAGTGTGTAGATCATGTCGTGGTGGTGAGCATGATTCGGGGCGGCCGTGAGGGATGACTTGGTGTGGGCACTGGGACGATGTGTCGCCTGAATCGAACAGATGTTGCGTGGCATCTTTTTCGTTTTATTCTATTATACTACTATAGAATGTGACTTCTTGGCTAAAAGATTGGGGGATATTACGGGGTGCAGGGAGGACGTGGCACAATGCGCTCTGCGGGCCAGGTACGAGGCAAAGACTTGGGTCAAAGTATGTAGGCTGGATGGGCGTACAGGGCGCGGCAAGTGGCCGTTGGCTTTGTACAGGTAGATCTGAATGTCAGGATATTGGATGAGCGTTGGGAGAAGTGCGGAAGGTGACGTTTCTTGGTGATGTGAGCGATCGACGTCTGAGGCTAGTGGAAGCCGTAACAAGGCGGGTGGGGTGTTAATAAGGCGATCTGACTAGCAAGACTTTTTTTTTTCTTGGCCTGGAATTTAACTAGGGGCTCAGATGGAACTTGACATGGGGTGAATTATAGTGATTTGCCGACGAAAAGTGTCTTTTCTTTTCTGCTTGTATTCATTTGCGGAGTTGTGATACTATCGACAGAAGAATGAATTGCGCGGCGAGCGGTTACAGGAGAGGTGATGGGCGGATGTGCGGTGATGACTTGTTGGGGTAGAAGACGATGGTTGGTTGGTTGGCCGCTTTTGGATTGGCAAGCGTGTGACTGAGACGATGGCAGGGCGGTTAGAATAAAAGGACGAGCGGAGAATTAAGGAATTAAGGAAAAGGACCAGCCACCGCGAGAGGGCAGCTCGATGAGGGTTGGTGCGATAACCAGCCTCTTTGGCAGCGTCATGGTTGGATGGCTGGTGGGAGGGAGACTCGGTCGCTGTGATGAAAACGTGCTCAATGATGGATGGATGCAAGAGGAAAAGAGGCCGTCATGCATCAAAAGCTGACACATCTCACACTTGCAGCAGCAGCAGCAGCAGCAGCAGCAGCAGCAGCAGCAGCAGCAGCAAACACCTCTCGACATGTCCACATCATCATCAGCAACAGCAATGGCAAAAACATCTCGTTTATTATTAGTCTCTCCCATCTTCAACATGATTGTCTGGTCCACACAATAAAGCATTGGGCCACACTCCAAACACACCAGCCAGGGATCTATCTACTCTGTATTATCCGTACTTTGTAATCCGTACCGAGTACACACGAAATATTCCAGGGGCCATCCTCCCCTCCTCCCCTCCTCCCGCTCCCTCCCCGCCCACCAAACGGATACATGTGCTTGGATTCATCCCTCGACGTCGTCTTGCCCGTTTTTTTTTCTTTTAGTTCCACCGTTGGCCCTTCTTTTTTATTTATTTCTCGTCGCCCTTTTTTACCACCTTTTCCCCCTCCGTCTCGAATCTCATCGTCAATCCACCGACGACACCAACAAGGAGGCTGGTCACAACTCTTAGCTTCGCGCCGCCGCCGCCTGGGCCACCTGCTTCGTCGCCAATCCTCCCCTTTTTGAGCGTGTTCCTTTTTCGTTACCATGACTAGGCCTACCATTATTAGAGCCGGTACGTTGTAACCCTACAGATTACCGTGGCCACCCACACACCTTGTCACTTCGCCGTCTCCCCCCTCCTTCCCCGTTCATCGCCAACCGCCTGGCGCTTTTCCTCTCTCGCCGGCCCTCCCCCTTGTCCCCCTGTTCCACCACCAAGCACGACCGGGACTCTTTTGCGGCCTGGGCTTGATTTCTTCTTCCTCTCTATTATTACTCTTTTCCCCTTCTTTTTGTTGCGCGCATCTCTCATCTGCTTCTTTTTTTGCCCAATTGCGCCTTGCGCCCTCATCTCTCTCTTGTATGTTCTACCTGCTGCCCGCATCTCCTGCAGGTCTGCACCACTCCCGCCACCAGCTGCATTCCAGTCTGCCTGCCTGACGTGCTTGGACACCCAAAACTCGAGGCTACTGCTTGTGTCCCGCGTGTGGTGCCCAAAGACTGTACATGTGAGACGGCCCAAGAGAAGCAGCCGTTGCAGCGCGGCGCAATTGCGAAGGAGAGAGCGAGAGAGCAAACCTTCGTTGCAACACGCCACAAAACGTTGCCCCGGTACTCCTGACTGACCTCGTCGCCATTGTTTCCCCCGAGCAGATACGATCGACCTGCAGCATCACGACGGCCCGTCGACCCAGAACCAGTCTCATCCTCAGCTCGACCCGGACGATACCCACCAACGAGCGCCGCACCAGGCCGAAACTTTGCGCGAAGTTGCCCACGAGACCGCCCAAGACCTTCTGCGCAGCCCCAACCTACCGCCCGTCGCCGCCAGCCCTTCCTCCCACGCTCCTTTGCAATCCCACCAATCTTCTGCCGCCTCATCTCATCCTGCTGACGCCAACGTCTCCGACGCCAAACAACATCCCGATAAACAGGCTGTTGACCTTGGCAACGCCATGGACGCCTACCGCCGCCACGAGCAGGACGCCATTGCCGCTGCTCACAATGATGTCTCTTCCTCCGATGACGACGATCTCGAAGGCGACGCCATTGACGACCTCGACGACGACCTCATGGACAAGATCTCGAGCTCTCCCTCGATAGAAGACGGTGTGTACAATCCATCTCCATCTCCAGCTCCAGCCGAGAGCGCGAGCGCAAGCGCCCACGACTGGCCTCGCCGCGTCTCTTCCCTTCCTACTACCTCAAGCTTCCGTCGCCAAGCGGCTGCACGGTTCTTCACTTCCCAGTCGCTGTCGACTCCCCTCTCTCAGCAGCCTCGCCATCTTCTTCTTCGCCGGTCCAACATCCCCATGCCCATCAAGGATATAGTATCAAAGCCAGACACCCATCTCCGGCATCCTGCCATCCATGTCAACCCTCACGGAAACCACGACGGACCCAAGACTGGCCAGCTTGGCAACAAGCAAGACTTATCTACCGAGCACCAAACTTGGCCAGGAAAAACCCAGCAAGACCTCACTTTGGATTAGGTATCCTCTCAGTCAACGCTGGCTGCCGAAAGCCAGGCCGAACCTATGCGTACTTTGACCGAAACACCACCAGCTTACAGAAACGGCAACTGTTTCCCGCACACGCCTCAAGATACTTTCTCGTCCATTGTTGACCCAACACCGGCACCCCCCTCAGACCTCAGCCAAGAAGAAGATGACGCTCCTGCTGAGGATGCGCCCCCCGCCACCCCATTTGATCATAATTACAGTGATTTTAGCTCGGACGAAAGCTTACGTGACTCAGAGGACATTGATTTCCAGTTTGTCTACGCCCTTCATACCTTTGTCGCCACCGTCGAGGGTCAAGCCAATGCAACCAAGGGTGACACCATGGTTCTCCTCGACGACAGCAACAGCTACTGGTGGCTTGTGCGCGTCGTCAAGGACAGCAGTATTGGTTACCTTCCTGCCGAGCACATTGAGACTCCCACAGAACGACTGGCTCGCCTAAACAAGCACAGAAATATCGACGTAAGTTGCATATCGCCGTTGTTGCTCCTTCGCCATGCGCCGGACTAACCCGAGCAGCTGTCCGCAACCATGCTGGGAGACCAGGCCGTCAAACCAAAGACTTCCTTCAAAGCTATCCGCCGCAAGCGCAAGACGGTGGCCTTTGCCGAACCCACCTATGTTGATTACTCCGACTTTGACTACTCCACCGACGAAGAAGACATTGAGGAGCTCTTTGGCACGAATCCGTCATCTGCTCGACAGTATGCCCAGTCACAGCAGGGCAGCCAAGAAGCAGCTGAAGTAGCTCGTGTCGAGCCACTTCGTACCAAGGATTCTAAGACTGAGAATGGCCACGACACCAAAGCCACTAAGGGTGAAAAGGCTCTGGCCAAGGAACTCGACAAGGACGACTCTGACCAGCTCGGACAAGATGAAGACGATGACACCAGCTCTGTCGAAGAGATCATCGACGAGACAGCAAGTGTCAGCCGATCAAAGAATGGCACCGTTCGTAATACGGATTCCTTTTTCAACGACGAGGAAACGAAAAAGATTACCCTCACGCCCAACTTGCTCCGCGACGGTGATGCTGCTGCCGCCAGACCCTCGACTGACTCTGCTAGCAAAGACTCGGCTAAGGGCCGGTCTAGCCTGGAGAAGATGGATCGGGAGCTGGTCTCGGACAAGGACAAAAAGAAGAGCAAGGACAAGAAGCCCAGCGCCATCCGCAGCTTCTTCTCTAGAAAGGACAAGAAGAAGTCGGACGACGACGACGAGTCCTTTGGCAAGCGCTCCATGGACACAATCGAGGCTGACGACCGAGACGAGACTGGCTCTCCCGACAGGCCTCAGCGCATCGGCAAGCTGCAAAAACCCCAACCTCGTCTGGAGCCACAGCCGCAGGCTGGACGCAAGCTGGCCACTTCACAAACACAAAAGTCCACGGTCGAGCTCTCGTCCTATCTCAACGAGACGCGTACAAACAATGTCTCCTCTGTGCCCCCTGCCTCGATGCGCATCGTCGATCCCGACACGCAGGAAACACACAGTGTGTCATCTAGCCAGCTGCAACAATCTCCCGAGTCTGCGCCCAGCCGCTCGGCCTCGTTGAGCGACAAGGCGTCTACCCTTTCCAAGATGATTCACAATCGCAACCCGAGCAATGGCGCCGAGCCCAAGCCACAAAAGACCAAGAAGGCCAAGACGAGAATGGAGCTGGACAGTTCAGACGGCTCAGAGAAGGAAGAGCAACAACAGGAGACTGCATCGTCAAACCAGTCCCGCAATGTTGCTGATGTTGGTGTCACTGCCACCGTGGCTGGCGCTGCTGGTGCTGCTACGGTTGCTTCCAAGTCCCGTGGTGCTCCATCTCCCTCCTCACCAGTCATGGCCAGAGAGAGAGCGGTTACGCCACAGACCGGCGCTAGCTCAACATCAGACTCTGCCCATGTCTCGCCTAGCAACGCCTCGAACCCGCCCGGCCTGGTACCCGACACGTCTTCTGCGGAAGACCGCTCGCCCAACGCCTCGCCGTCGCCCGAGCTCGTGCCCAAGAGCGCCAGTGCCGCCAGCAGCCGCAAAGACGTCTGGGATGACGTCAAGCTGCGCGCCTTTTTCGACGAGAGCGAACACATACGCGACCTCCTCGCCGTCGTCTACGACAAGTCGGATGCGGAACCCGTTGGTGCCGACCATCCAGCCATGGGCGGCCTGTTCAGAGAGCAGAATGCCAAATTGGCTGAGATTACTACTCAGCTGGATAATCTGCTGGGAGACTGGCTGGCGCGGAAACAGCGCATGCGAGGCACTGCCTAGATCTGCGTGGCCGTATCTCTCTCTCTCCCTGTGTATTCATTTTCCTTGCGATACCCCGCACTGTTGGCATGACATGGCCAAGGCCCTTGTTGTTACGCTTGATGACTTATTTTCCTCGGTGCGCCCACGGACGTGGGAGACGTATTGAGATGTACCAAAAAAAAGCAATCAAATATTCCAGTTTTTCAAGGACAGTGTCTTTGTATCTTCTATACACGAGGAATTCTTCCTCGTCCATTCGCTTCTTTTCTTACGTTTGCGATTAGGTTTACTTTGGCGTTGGGGTGGTGAAACTCTGCGAGTTATTGAATCCAACCATTGATTGAACCCAATTAGTCTCGCTATAAACGTGATATTTCTGCTCGACAGTTTCATTTGTTAGGATAGAGGTTGCATATATGATGGATTCTTTCATTTTATTCCTGTGTATAAACAAAACGAGATGGAAACAGGGCTACTGATGGTTCGTTGGTTGGTGGGTTGGTTGTAGTAAGCAGTTCGTGGGGAAGAAGGAGAGTGTGGTATGCGCGGAGAGCAAAGCATAGAGATGTTGTTTTTTTCAACGTGAATATAGCTGTGCTCAATCGTTTCTAATGCTGAACCTGATTTGGGGGGGGGAGGGTGAATACTGCAGACAAAGCAGAGAGCCCTCTGTGCGTCGAGGGCTGCAGATGCTACGTAGATGCGTGGTTGTGCCTGCTGACCACCCGACCATCATCTTTCGGCATGTCGCCAGTCAAAATTCTTTCCAACACCCCCTTTTCCCCGACATTTTGTCCTTTTGGCGACGCAAAGCAACGTCCATTAGGAGAAAGGAAGAGAAATCTCCCTTCGAACCGCCCCCAGACGCATTGCAACGACGCGAGGTTCGGTCGGCACAGCGTCCGTCTGGCGTCTTTGGCTGGGATCTCTTTACGTTGGGATGCCAAAAGCACACATGCACTGCGAAACAGTTCCGTTCATTTTTTTTTGATGTCATTGTTTTCATTCAATGCGTCCCGGTCTTGTGCGTGACCGGCCAGGGGAGTAGGCCCTCCTAGATGTAGTAAAGAACGGCCCAAAACCCCTTCCGTCCCCGTGTATCAATTCAGATGTTTTCCCAACACCAAAGCCGAACCACCCTAAATTCTTTTTCGTTGCCCCCCCCCCCCCCAAAGTAAAGAAGCCCGATTCCCTTCCTTTTTTGATTCGAATCAAAGAATCAGGCGCGCAAGTTCGTGTAAAAAAAAAGTCGAGGAACAAAAAGCGAAACATGTAACATGAGAGAACAAGACATGGAAAAAGCCAAGAGACAAATCTTTCAATGTCATTCGCTCTATATCGGTTTTTACTATGTTTTTTCAATGCTTTTTGAAAGTTTCCCCAATGTGAAAACAAGGTACACCGAGATTCATCTTTTTTAAACTTCGGTAGTGACCTTGGCCTTGGCGTTGGTGACCTTGACGCCCAGTTGCTTGGCGCGGGCAACAATGTCGATGCGCTTGCGCGAGGAAACGGCCGAGGCAATCTCGGCAGCGTATGTGCGGTTGTGCATCATAAGCAGCTCGAGGTCCTTGACGTTGTTGACCAGGAAGGACTTGTGACCCGAGGGCATCATGTAGCGCGTCTTCTTGTTGGAGCCGTAACCGATCTAGTCAAGGGGTAACGCTGGGTTAGGAGCCGTGTGTCTGTCGCGCGCCGCGGGTGTTTTAGGCAAGGAGGGGGCAAACGTACAGAGGGCATGGCAATGCTGCCACGGAAGCGACGACGGACGCGGTTGTCAATACCCTTGGGCTTTCTCCAGCTGGGGTCGACGCGCATGAAGCGATCGGACTGGTGACGGAAGAAGCGCGCAGTGCCTGTGAAATCCGGGTTAGTGCTGGCTCAAACCAAGCCATGCGCCTGCCTCGTCTCGTCTGGTATTGTCGATTGCAGGGTGGCATTCGCCTGCCAAATGCTCCAAAAGATGAAATCGGGTTTCGGCTGGCGGCATGAAGAACGTTGCATCGGTTCGACGACGGTTGCTCCCAGGCCTCGAAAGTTCCCCAAACGAACCCAGCATATTCTCCCCCGACAATTCGCAGACAAGTCGATTCGGCAGACACACATATGGGGGGGCAGCAGGTTCAAAACGTACGCTTCTTCACGATAGGGATGTGCTTCTTGGCGGCGACCATCTGCAGATCAAAAGTCAGCATCGTTTTCTGTTTTTCCCCCTCCAACACACAATTCGAGAGATCAAGGCAACAGCATGAAGCAATAATTCAACATGCTGCCCCTTTGCTTCGTTTCCTCTCTCTCTCGCAAGACAAAAAGGATAGCGTACCTTGACGGTTGTTGTTGTCGGATGGCTGTGATACTTTACCCGGGGCGTAATTGCTGGTCGATTTCAACAGCTGGCGAGGGCAGGCGAAATTTTGGACGGTCGCTTGGATTGGGGGGGCGCGCTGGCGGTGCTCCGCTTCGCACTTGCAAGGGTTTAGGGCTTTTGCGGTCACGTGCGTCTGTCTTTTTTGTTGCAAGCGCGTGCTGGGGCAAAGAGATTGGGAAGCGAGCTGGACATCAAAATCGGGACTAGCGAATTTTCAAAGGGCACAAACCCTTTTTGGCGGAAATTTTTCATTTTCTTTTACAGTGTCGAGTTGATTGGATTTGCCCAGAAGCGGAACCAGCCTGCCCGCCCATTCCCATCACAGTGCCGCACGAAACCCGCTGTTTTATTCGCCCTCGTTCTGCAGACGCCTTCAACACACCCTCTCCTCCTCCCGCCCCCTTTGCGAAGAAATACCATCACATAACCGCAAACATGTCGACACAGAGCGTCCAGTGCTTCGGCAAGAAGAAGACGGCCACCGCTGTCGCCCACTGCAAGGTTCGTGCCGAGCGCGTTACAAAAACGAGTTGCCCTTGCGTGTCGTCGTCCCCGATCGAGAGTCTGTCCCGTCACGAGGTCCGAAATATCTTGCGATTCTTTCCCTGCAATATGTCGCTTGGATATGTGGATTGGCAAAGAGGTGGACTGATGCTGAGATGCTGAGATGCTGCGGAAAATGGTGACGACAGACTGGTATCGACGGACGACTTGGCATTGCATTCGGGTTCTGTCTATTGGGAGAACCGCAAAGCTAACAAAATTATCCCAGGCCGGCAAGGGTCTCATCAAGGTCAACGGCCGCCCTCTCCAGCTCGTCCAGCCCGAGGTTCTCCGCTTCAAGGTACGAAACCGCATTCTTTCAACTCCATCCTCCCCCTTCGCAAAACAGCGACGTCGGGCCACCGCCGTTGAAGAGCCTTCCCCTTCAACAGCGCGCACCCACGCCCTCACAATAAAAAAGAGAGCCATCCATTCGCAGCAGCCACGCTAACCTGTCCTCGCCAGGTCTACGAGCCCATCCTCGTCGTCGGTCTCGACAAGTTTGCCAACATTGACATTCGCGTTCGCGTCACCGGCGGTGGTCACACCTCGCAGGTCTACGCCATTCGTCAGGCCATTGCCAAGTCCCTCGTCGCCTACTACCAAAAGTTTGTCGACGAGCACTCCAAGAACCTGCTCAAGCAGGCCCTCGTCGCCTTTGACCGCACCCTCCTCGTCGCCGACAACCGCCGCTGCGAGCCCAAGAAGTTTGGTGGTCGTGGTGCCCGTGCCCGTTTCCAAAAGTCTTACCGATAAAGGCTTTCGCCCCCCTTTCGATACGGGTGTATGCTGTCTATTGGCTGGTTTCTGTCTTTTCTTTTTCTCCTATTCTGAGATGAAGGAAGAATCATGACTTGGAGCGCGGTTTTAAAAAAAATGGTTGCGGTTGGGGACAATAGGGGGTTGGTCAGGGTCGCGAGCGGCCTTGCTCCTCTCCAGGATGTGTAGTGTGCAGAGGACAACTTTGGAATTCGAGAAATCTTTATGAGTCCTTTGTTTCCGGGAATGATGGTATTTTCCCATGGCGCATTTTGCATGGCCTTGCTAGACTGATATGTAGTCACTTGGCAGGCAGATGAAAAGACAAATTCAAAGTAACAAATGTACAATCTACAGTGCCTCCAGTTAAGTCCGAGCTGCATTGTATGGGAAATGGGTGGTGATTTGCTCTGAATTGCCTTATACCCACTGTAGCAGTGAATGTACACGTGAGGAGTTGGAGTTGCGGGAGTGCTAGGACGCTCACGAGGCAAGGGAGTCGGGGTCGAGCTCCTCTCGATGGATGTAAACTGGGATCAAAATTGTGAGTAAAAGGCGCGTCGAGGCAGAATATCAGAACACACCGTGGCGTTGGTACAGAACGACTGCATGAGCTGTGCCTGTCTTTCGGGAGGCTAATGCATTTTCTTAGCCAAGGTGGCAAACTCCTCTAAAGAAAGACCGGCGTCTTTCGCTTCCGAATCGTTCGCAACCGGGTTGGGACCCAATGGTGAAGCCACGGGTTGTGCCCAGGCCACGGAACGACGGAGTGATAAGCGCGAGCTAGGAGGATGCGAGTCGACTACACTCGTGCCGCTTGATGAAGGTAGGAACGCATCCTCTTCTCGTTGGCGAGTAGTACGGGGGGATTAGCGAGATCGCAGACCTCGCGGCACAGGAGAAGCACGAGCGCGACCCAGGATGCTGGGCGAATCAGCCCGATCCGGGAATGCGGTTTCTCGATTTCGTTTCTGGCTCGACATGATGGAACAAGAAAAGCGGGAGAGGCACTGAACAAAGACTGCGCAGAAGCGAGGAGATAAGTGAAGTTGCAGAGAGAGAATAGCGCAGTTCGAGGTCAAATCGAACAATCTTTTTATGTTCACACGCCTAAAAGAACTGCCAGCTGCGAGCTCGCCTAGTAAATGTACAAGTAAACAGTGAACGTACATCTGGGATATGAATACGGTATCTGCTTGAAACTTCATCATCATGGCAGGCAGCTTTCACCGCGGCCATTTAGTCATTCCATGATATCAAGCCCTTTTCCCGTCCATGCTCGTCCAGCTCGACAATCTCGGGCGCCCACTCGCCTCTCTCGTCCTCGGCCTGCAGCTCCTTCATCTCCAGCTCCACCTCCTCGCCGTCCTCCATGACGACCTTGCCCTTGCGCAGATACTCGCCGCGCAGGTCCCAGCCAAACGCGGGTCCGGCCACGACGGCCTCGAGTCTAGAAAACGCCGCCGTTACGCGCGCCACCCCGTCACTGTCGCCGTCGCCGTCGCTGTCGCTGCTGTCTTCTTCTAGCCGCCGCTTGTAGATGATGAGCGCCAAGCGCAGCTCGCGCCCGCGCGCCTCGGATAGCATCCCCGTTAGTGGCGTGTCGAGCCAGGCCCCGCCATAGGCTAGCTGCGCGGTGACGGCGCGCATAGCGTCGGCCGCAAGCGTCGGCCGGCGCCGCGGTAGCGCGTACGCCCGCAGCAGCAGCCGCAGCACCGTGTGCTGCCACTGCTCCAAGCATGCATCGTTGCCGAGGTGCACGCCGGCGAGGAACGCGAGCTGCAGCTCGCCAATGAGGCTGGCTTCCGTCACGACATCGCCGTCGCCGCTGCAATCGCTGTCTAGCAGCGCGAGCAGGTACGTTGTCGCATCAGTGGCCTCGCGCGTGCGCTCGGCGCCAAGGCGCTCCGCAGAGTACGTCTTAGAGTGCTGGTCCAGCGCGAAGCGCAGCTCGCGCGCCGGCGCGGCGCGGCGCATGTGCGAAATGTGCTGCTCCATCGCGCGCTCTGCCGACGGCAGCACCTGGCCCTGCACGAGGTCCGTCGTGCAAATGTGCCAGGCGGCGCCGCCTGCTTCGGGCTGGCCCGTCACGCGCGATAGCAAGTCTCCGGTGATACAGCTCGTCAGCTGGGCCCAGATCCGCTCGCTCTCCGCCGCCCGCGACTCGCTCATCTCACCTATGCTCCCGCCGGCTCCGTCGCTGCGCGCCGTTGGGTCGCGGTAGGATAGCAGCTCAGCATGGAGTGCGTCAACGTCGCTGGGGATCTCAGCGGGCAGCGCGTCGATCAGCAGCTCGGTGCCGCTGTCCCACCGGACGGCGTGCACGCGGTTCGCGCCCTCGCTCAGGATCCAGAAACCAGACCGCGCGGCCATGCCGCCAGGGTGCGCCGCCCAAAAAAAGTGAGGCCCGGCCGGCACGTCGCGGAGGCCGCCAAAGTGCTTAGCAGTAAAGGACAGCGTGTCGCAACCAACGGTGAAGACCTCTGGCAGGCCGAGAATCAGGACCACGTCACCGCCGCCACACGTATGGGTTGCGCCCGACGCGGGCGCTGCCTGGTCAAACGACGCCGCAAACCCGACGGAAGCCGCTTCATCTGTCTCGTGGTCCGAGTCGACATGGTCGGCCGAGCCGAGCGGTGGCAGTACATCAGAGAGGTCTCGGTCTCGGTCTGGAATAACGACGTGGTGAGCAAAGTTTTCAGAGTTGATCTGGTTCAGGCCTTGCGCCGATGCATGACGGCCTGCGGCTTGTGAAGCTTTGTTGACTGTGGGCTCCGGCATTTGCTCTGCGGTTCGATATCAGGCTCGTCGCGCTGCCATTCGCCGGGCGGGGGTCGCTAGTCACAAACTCACAGGGTCTGCTGATTCCTGCTATTGCGGGATATTTGATGGATGAGATGACGTGAAATCTAGACTGCGATGAAAGCCTATGCAATGTGTAACGTTGTATATGTGGGCTCTGAGCTGGCCAGGTGTGGGGAGACGGTGTAAAGGCTGTTCCTTCAGTTATAAATGTCTATTTGGCTTTGGGGATGCATAGGATAGAGAAGTGTATGGAATAAGGAGATGGCTGGGAGATGCAGAAGAAACGGACCTCGTCCTCTAAGAATGGAAAACAAGCTTTGAAAGGTTAGTAAAGCCCCCGCCCTGGTCCGGCTCGGCCCCATGACTCTAAAGCAAAGAAAGAGCTAATTAAGCCACTTGTGCGAGGAGAAGCCCAAAAGTTATGATTTGAGAATGATGTTGATGAGCAAAAACTCTTATGCTTCTATTTTTAACGTTGATGACGACAAAACACAAACTTTTGTGATTTTTCGAAGCGGGCTGCCGTACGTGACTGAGGTTAATTTGTGGCACCTCGCAGTGTTTGCGCCCGAGAGTTCAAGGCACCGGCCAAATTGCTGATGGGTTTTCCGAATTGAACAATTGACAGACGGCTCTGTATCCTCATTGTTTCAATATGTACACTAATGCGACACCCTTTTTACACTTTACAAGTATAGAGGCTGGCAGAGGTGGTGGACACTAGGCGCAGACATGGCGCCGACGTGGCCGACGCCGCGTGTTAATGAGACTGGGTGTGTGAATGCAACGAATTTGCCGCAACAGCAGTGGGTTACCCACGGCAACCAGCTGTTGAAGCACCAACTATGTGCCGATTCGTCGTTTTGTAACTGTGGAGTAGATACTTGCTGCACGTTGTCAACGGTTGACTCGCAGTGCACACCTTGTCCATGTCTTGCTGGAGATGCTTGCGAGACAGATGTGTCTGGACCCTTTCAGCTGTCTCTGTCTAGGCAGTGATTGGCGGTTCAGCGATGAAGCTAAGAAAGTGATGACACCGTCCTATTCCATCGGGTGTTTATGAATTATGACCAAATTGCATGCAGTCCGTGTCAGTATATGCCGAGACCCCGCCGAAGAGAGATTGATTCAGGCACAAGGGAGAGTTGTTGCAGGGAATTTCACGAATACGGTGTCATACGGAGTATTGAACTCCCTCGAGACGGTTACATTGTATCAGCTTTGTACTGTAACAAAATGTCAAGAATGATGGTGAGCCTGCTACTCTTTAGCCTCTCTCTGTGCGATAATTTCTGCTCGCACACGAAGGTGTATGGATGCAGTCACCTTGTGCTTGATTTCTGTAGGGGCAGAATTATCCATAACAAGTTCGCATGTGGAAGCAGAACATGAGCCAATATCATCACTTGGCTTATGGAACAAAGATACAGAAGTTGGCGCAGGTTGTTGAGAGCCGCATAAAGCTCGATTACGATACTAGTATTCTGTGTGTTTTGCCAAGTCCAGATAGACTAGCAAGTGCTTGCTAAGTAGAGATTGAGTGAGAAATGCTGTCCAAAGTGTCATCATCGATGAGGGTTCTTTTGGCAAGAGCCGGGACCTCTCTATATTCACCGCGCGGAGTTGTCGACGTGCCAGGCGCTAGGGCCCATTACCGTCTATATTCATGAAGGGATTGCAACTGTAGTAGGGATCTCATCTGACACATGTATCTTGCGAATGAAGACTCAAGTCAAAGTTATGCCCTCTCTAACGTGAGGTATCGCCGGCTGGCGCTAGACGGCGCTTCGGGCGACCAAAACGCGGCAACATCCACATTAGGGTCTCATTGCGTATCTGTCAGAGAGTCAGCCGCGATACAATTGACGACGGAATGTAAAATAGCATGTCAACGTGATGCAATAATATGTACGCACGAGTCTTGCCCTATCATGTCGTACCAACGCGCACTTTGCCGTCCTGCGCCAATATACTGCCAACAGCTTAGCACCTTGCATCAGAACCACCAGCCAGCCCACCCTCAGATTTCACTGCACGCTTTTTTCGCTTGTCCGACCCAAAACTAAAGGGATCGCTGGTGCATATACATTAGTGCCTCTAGTGTTGGGCGCCTTGCATCCACGCCGCCCTCTTTTAAAAATAAAAATCCAACGGAGCACCACAGAAAAAAAAACCGTTCTCGGCCGAGACTAAGTTGGCTAGTCTTGTGCGAGGGTGAGGCCAAGGCTGGCTGGCTCAGGCAGCCAGCCAGCGCGCAGCGTCCCGAGGGAGGGGGCGTGGGCGCGAACCAGAATGTCGGGACGGCACTACGGGCAAACGGGTAGGCGTTTTCATGGGGAAGTTAGTTAGCTTCTTTTTTATTTTTCCTTGTCGGCCGGCGACTAATGAAGATGATGTGGATGACTAGAACAAAGTCCATGTGCTATAGATGCACTAGTCGTGCGGGAGGGGAAAAGAAACGTTTTACGGATACGCTGGCTGTGGCGGCGGGCTTGCCAGTTTGTGGAAAGGGCAGGGGCTTGTCCGTTGCCGATTGCGAGAAACGGGCGAATTTGGTCAGATGGCGCGAGTTTGACTTGGGTGATTTGAACATTTGAATCTGGAGATGGGCTGGTGCGCTCCTCCGTTTGCATCACATGGCGGCTTCTCTCCGCCCCCCCAGGTGTACATCCAGCCCCCGGGCAGTTGTGCCCTATGACAGCCATCGCGGAGGCAAGAAATAATACTGCATCTTATGGGAATGCCCAAGATGGAATCCGCCTGATGGTTCGCGACAACATCAAGTCAATGACCGCGATGAGCCAAGAGGCCAAGAGACCGACGAGGAGAAAGGCATCGCTGTCGTCATTCAGGCACATGCTACAATTCTCATCATCGAGCAACGAGGCCAGCACACTCGGCCCACGGCGAACGATACTTGTCCCAAGCCCAAAACACCGAGAATTCTAGCTAACCAGTTTTTTTTTTTTCGAATAGCCATTGCCCTCGCAGCCTGGTTCCTGGGCGACGACGCCTCAACGTCAACACCTCGGAATCAAGAATACCTACTCAGTAGCATTAGACCCGACAACTTTTCTGCGCTTGTTGGTTCATCACCTCGAGACACCAACGGAAAGAGCACGACTACAAGTTTTTTTTGCCTGTCTTGTCTTTGGCCACACCGTCGCCATTATTACCTGCGAAAAGAAGTCGTCGTGAACCAAACCGTTGGGTTTGCCAAGCGCCCTGGCGCCGTGCAAGCGCGCCTAGCCAGCTTGTCTGCAAGATTTATCTTTACCGTATTTACCTCGCCCACGACAACCGAGCATAGCCCGGTACGCAAATGTCTTGACCTTGTACAAGCTTGCCCGGACATTTCCCGTGTCAGATACATGGCAATGACCGGATTGTCTCACCCCCACGGTATGCACGGTCCCTTGGAGATTGAGCAGGACGGTCATGATACGCGATCCCCGAGGGCTCGTTTACCGAAAACTGCTCCGGGCGACTGGCCCACCGAGACACAATAATAGCAAAAGAAACAGAAAATCCATCAATCCATGTCCCGCGCAAGGACCTCGCATTGTGTGCATCACATCGGGCTCGTGCTGAGAAAAGTTGGGGTCTCGTCAGGCCCCCCCCTCGGTGAAGAAGTGCGGAATTGTGACAATGCTGGGACGGTTTCGACTCGGGTACTCGGGTGCTGTCACTGCTCAATGCCACAAGGGGGCACGGATCTCCTTTTTTTTGCTCTCGCTTCTTTGCATTTTCCCAATCTCTTTCCTCTTATTACACAAGAAGGAACAAGACGAATACGGCAAGACGGAAAAGGGCAGGAACAAAAGTATAATTCAGCCGCTGGGATGATTATTCCACAGTTTCCCAACAACTTGGATCATGCGGTCTGACCGTACTCCATATGTCTTTTCTGATTCCTTTCCGACTCGAGTGAGATTGTGCAGACATTCACAAGACACCCCTTGACGCCACAATGGAACAATCGACATGGGCGAGTTGTGTGTGCGGCGTGCCCCAAGGGCCAAGACATCCCAAACCCCTGGATCCCTGATTGTATTTTACACACAATAAAGCAAAAGCACCGCTCACGCCCCCCCCCCCCCCCCCCTCTCTCTCTCCACTCCCTTTGTCCCTGTTCCGCACACCGGCGGAGAAAGGAAGCCCAGCAGCCTCGTCGGGTGCAAACAACCGGCACTGGGGGAACCTTGTGATGGTTGGTGCGACGACTTGCCTCGGCTTACCTCACCCGACGCCATGGCCCAACAGTAGCGTAATGCGGGGGTTTGCAATTAGGCAAGGGACATGAGTCAGTAGAATTTTCATCAATGAGAGATAGCAAGTTTGATGGCGCAAATTCAGCTCTGTGGGGGCAAGGGAGAGAGAGAGACATTCATTGTCACTTTCTTATTAGCTGATTCTTTTAAGTTACGGCGTGCATCTTTGAGGTTTCGTAATCGCCACGTCGTCAGACAGGATGTGATGATTTTATTGCCCAGTGCTGCCAGTTCTAGACCGCCAAGGGCGACTATAAACAGCAATGTCAGAACATGACACATCCCCTTCTTCTCAGCAGACACCTGACTATTCTTGGTGCAGGTCAACGGCGCAATATCCCAAAGCAAACGGGCTTACTTTTAATAACACGCCCCTCCCCTGTTCCAGTATATTCCGGGGTACTCCGTAACTCTTCCTCTTTCTTCTCGTTTTCCTTGTCAATAATACCAGGCGAGTTATTGGCCAAAACGAACGAGGGGGGAGGG